>PVJD01002481.1:0-200903 GCA_004026545.1 Mormoops blainvillei | reverse complement strand
TCTTTCTTTCTTTCTTTCTTTCTTTCTTTCTTTCTTTCTTTCTTTCTTTCTTTCTTTCTTTCTTTCTTTCTTTCTTTCTTTCTTTCTTTCTTTCTTTCTTTCTTTCTTTCTTTCTTCTTTCCAGAGAGAGGGAGGGAGGGAGAAATAGAGAGAAACATCAATGTGTGGTTGCCTCTCAAGGACTCCTTACTGGGGACTTGACCCATACCCCAGGCATGTGCCCTAACTGGGGAATTGAACAAGCAATGCTGTGGTTTTCAGGCCAATGCTCAATCCACTGAACTACACCACCTGGGGTTCCTCTAGGACTTTTATGGTGTCATGACTTATATGTAAGTCTTTTATCTATCTTGAGTTTATTTTTGTGTATGGTGTAAGTTGGTGGTCAAATTTCACTTTTTTGCATATAGTTCTCCAGATTTCCCAGCACCATTTGGTGAAGAGTCTATTTTTACTCCATTTTATGCTTTTGCCTCCTTTGTCAAATATTAATTAAAAACAGATACATGGGTTTATTTCTGGGCTCTCTATTCTGTTCCATTGATCTATGTGTCTGTTCTTATGCCAGTACCAGACTGTTTTGATTACAGCGACCTTATAATATAGTTCGATGTCAGGTATTGTGAATCCTCCTACTTTGTCTTTTTTCAATGTTGCTTAGGATATCTGGGGTCATTTATCATTCCATATTAATTTTTGAAATGTGTGTTCTATGTCTGTGAACTATGTCAGTATTTTCATAGGGATGTGTTCAATCTATAAATTGCTTTGGGTAGTATGGACATTTTGATGGCATTAATTCTTCTAATCTATGAACATGGTATAAGCTTCCATTTATTTGTGTCTTCCTTAATATCTTTCTTCAGTGTTGTCTAGTTTCCTGAGTATAGGTTCTTTACCTCCTTGGTTAGGTTTATTCCTAGGTACTCTACTTTTCTTGTTGCTATAGCAAATGGGATTTTTTCCCCTAATTTCTGTTTCTGGTATTTCATTGTTAGAGAACAAAAATGCCTTTGATTTCTGATATTGACTTTATATCCTGCTGTTTTGCCAAAATCACTGATTAGGTCAAGTAGTTTTTGGGTGGAGCCTAAAGGTTTTTCTATGTATACTATCATACCATCTGCAAACAATGACAGTTTTATTTCCTCCTTTCCAGTTTGGATGCCTTTTATTTCTTTTTGTTGTCTGATCACTGTGGCTAAGACTTCCAATACTATGTTGAATGGAAGTGGTGAAAGTAGACACCCCTGTCTTATTCCTGATTGGCTGTAGGTTTCCCATATATGGCCTTTTTTATGTTGAGGTATGCTCTCTCTACTCCCACTTTGATGGGTGTTTTTATCATAAATGGTACTGTACTTTATCAAGTACTTATTCTGCATCTATTGATACAACCATGTGATTTTTGTCTTTCCTTTGTTTATGTGAAGTATTACATTTATTGATTTATGAATATTGGACCATCCTTACACCCCTGAGATGAATCCCATTTAGTTATGGTGTATGATCTTTTTAATGTATTGCTTTATGTGGCTTGCCAGTATTTTGTTGAGTATTTCAGTGTCTATGTTCATAAGCAATATTGGCCTGTAGTATTCTTTTTTTGGTGTGTCTTAATCTGATTTTTGGATTAAGATGATGCTGGCCTCGTGAATACAGTTTGGGAGTCTCCCCTCTTCTTGGATATTTTGGAATAGTCTGAGAAAGGTAAGGGTTAGCTCTTCCTTAAATATTCTATAGAATTCTCCTGTGGAAGTGTCCAGTCCAGGGCTTTTGTGTGTCATGAGATTTTTTGCTTACTGCTTCAGTTTCACTACCTGTTATCAGTCTATTCAAGCTTTCTGCTTGTTCTTGATTCAGTTTTGGAAGATTATATTTTTCCAGGAGTTTGTCTTTTCACCCAGGTTTTCAAATTTCTTCGCATATAGTTTTTTTTTGTAGTAATTTCTTACAATCCTTTGTATTTCTGTGGTATCAGTTATAATTCCTCCTCCTTCATTTCTGATTTTATTTAGTTTAGTCCTCCTCTTTTTTTCTTGATGAGTCTGCTTGAAAGCTTGTCAATTTTATTTATCTTTTCAAAGAACAAGCTCCTGGATTTTTTGACCCTTTGAATTGTTTTCTTAGTGTCTATATCATTCAATTCTGCTCTGATCTTGATTATTTCCTTCCTTCTGCTTGCTCTGGTCTTTGTTTGTTGTTGCTTCTCCATTTCTTGTAGATGTAGGGTTAGGTTGTTTACTTAAATATTTCTATCTTTTTCAGGTAGACCTATATTACTATGAACTTCCCTCTCGGGATTGCCTTCACTGTGTCCCATAGTTCTTGGATTGTTGTATATTCATTTTCATTTGTTTCTAGAAACTTTTTGATTTATTCCTTGACCTCGTTATTGACCCATTCATTGTTTAATTACATGCTATTCAGTCTCCATAAATTTGAATGTTTTTGAGTTTTTTCCTTGAGGTTGGTTTCTAATTTTAACCCCTTGTGGTCTGAGAAAATGCTTTATATGATTTCAATGTTCTTGAATTTTTTGAGGCTTGTTTTGCATCCTATCATGTGGTCTATCTTTGAAAATGGTCCACGTGCATTTGTAAAGAATGTGTACTTTCTTTTCCTTTGGGATACATGAGATATATATATCTATGTTAAGTCCATTTATTTGATCTAGTGTATCATTCAGTGCCACAATATTCTTGTTGATATTTTGTTTGGAAGATCTATATATTATTGACAATGGGGTGTTAAAATACCCTACTATAATTGTATTCTTATCTATATCTTTCTTGAAGTCCGCCAAGGTTTTCCTTATATATTTAGGTGCTCCTCTGTTGGGTGCACATATATTTACAATGTTTATGTCTTCTTAATGGATTCTTCCCTTTAAGATTGTGAAGAATTATATTTTGTTTGATACAAGTATTAATACCCTGTTTGTTTTTTTCCCTGTCCATTTGCTTGGAATATTTTTTTCCAACACTTCACTTTCAGTTTGTGTAGGTCTTTTGTTCTGAAGTGGGGCTGTTTTAGGCAGCATATGTACTTGTCATGTTTTCTTATCCATTCAGCTACCCTACGTCTATTAAAGTGTCTTTAATAGGGTCTCATGCAAACTGATTTGTTTGGGACAAGGATATCTCTGCATTTACAGATTAATTATGTTACTCACATAACAGAGATAATGCATTATTCTCACACAACTAAGAAGAAGATGATTGAAATAATATGACAATTATTTATTTATTCAAAAGAAGAAAATTTTTCCACTTTATTTCAACGAATTCTCTCTTTCAGAAGATGGAGCATACATTTCAGCTTTTCTTTGTGCAACTGCTTCCTATGTGCCTTTATACTTTGAAAACTCTCACGAACCTTTGTAAATCTGCATGCTGGCTTCACATCTAACTTAAGCAAGAATATTAAGGGAAAGAGATAACCTTTTTATATAATGTTTAAAAAGATCATTTTAGGAGCTGATAGAGGTTTTAGAAAATTATATTTTAATAAAAGGAAGACATGTACATTTCACAGACTCTTAGAAGGCAACCTCAGGGTGCCATTAATATAATCCTATTTCAACAAAAAGGGTCATCAAAATTTTTCATTCTGATTATTTTACTTTCTGCATTGTGACCAAAAAAGGAAATAATTTTATCTGTAAATGAAAGTGTTAAATATGCATATAAACTGCATAGCAAAAAAAAAAAGTTTCCTGATATTCCTATTTAGTATGTCATCAGTCAATAATATCTGTTTCCTATATGTCTATCAGGAAGAAAATATTCTAGGTGCTGTGGGTAATAAAAACGCCTTTCAGGCACAGTTCCTCCTTCAAGGAATAAAGCATGTACATGAAAGAAAACAAGAAATACATAGTGATACACAGTCAGTTTGCAAAACCATGAGGAAGTAAAGTGCCCTGAGTGATCAGAAGAGAACAGTTGGTGGCCACATTGCCCTAAGAACCTCAGGATGAAGACCTGGGAATCAATTTTGAAGTGCATAGGATTCACACAGCATGGTGATGGGGAATGAGAGCAGGATAAAGTTCCTGGGTGGAGAAATAGGAGGTCACTAAGTGAACAAGGCAGAGTATAATCTCATAGAACAGGTTTACAAGGAACATAGGGCAAGAGGCAGAGAAGAAGACGTGTCAAATTGGGTTTGGAAAACCCAGAAGAAGAATTCTTAAACAATCTGGACTTTGGCCTGGGGCTCAGGACATGTGCCTACTCTATATTTAAGATAATTCTGGAATTTTCCTACACTCTTATCCTTCACAAAATCATTGTAGACATCCCATACTAATAATTGTGAGTAGAGAGAAAACACCTATAGGAATAGCAGAGATTGATCACAGCTGAGCTGAGCCCAGCCCATTTGGGTGAGGCTGGGTTATTAAACCTCTGACAGTCACACAGAAAGACCAAAATACTGCCGTTTGGTCTTGATACCAGAGTTCTGGTGGTGGGTTTCACAGTTAGTGCTGTCCATGTAATGGAGCATTAAAATGTATGTGTTTTGTTCAAGGCCACATGATTAATAGGTTTAATTAAAACCACATTTTTTGTTGCCATTTCAGGGTTCTTTTCAGTAAACCAAGTAGCTACTAAATACTGAGCTTATTTGTAAAGAGTGATGGAAGTCAATTAAGGTTCAATCTGTAATTCAATCATTGTTAAACAATGTTAGTGAACTTTAGGAAATAGTGGTCTGCAATGTCTTTTAAAATTATGTCATTTTTAAATAATAAATACATTTTACCAATTCTAAATTAAATGTCAATCATATACTGAATTTATTACATATTTTTAAAAATAAGTAAATTTCTATGTGAACTCCCTTTTCTTGCCTCCTTTGCCACTGCCCTACATAATCCTTTACTCTTCTGTTTAGCTACTGTAAAAGCACCTACACATCCAATTGGACTGCTAGATCTGAGGTAACATGTGCTTTTATGACTGTTTCCCCAGGGTGGAAGACACTACCTGTCTGAGTTGTATGGGACTAGTGATGCCTGAGGATGAATGAGAGGACAAGAATGTATATTTGAACTCCATGAAGAAAAAACAATCCCTTTCCAGTGCTGCAATCCTTAATTACTCTTGTAGTGTTATAACCTTGTCCTCTTTCAGCCACAATCAAGAGATCAACCAACAACAATGAACAAAAGGTCCAAGATGTGCCTTTTATGATAGTTTTTTCTTGGCAAATGGCATGTTGGAAACACATTAGCACATGTTTTTCTCAAAAAATAAAAGGTTCACACTTCCTTTACTCTCTTTTATTTTGTGATATTTCTATTTCTTTTTGTTGAAATCTTGGTGAATATTTTTAACACTGAACATTATTTTATCTCATTTCTAAGTGGAACAACTGGTTGGCAAGTAGTTACAAACTATTTGGGTCAAACAGAAGGTTATGCATGTCAGTTTTTTTCTGTTATTGACACATATGTCATTGTGTTATGAGAAATTATCGGGTCATATTTTCTAATGCTTCTTATTTGCTTATTTTTATAATGTAAATAAATTGGTGATCAATAGCAAATATTTTTAATAAGGATTAAAATGCTCATTCTTTCCTTTATCAATTTCTCAGAAAAAAAATGTTCCTTTTCAATAGAGTGGTTGTATTTTAGGGTCTTTAATCTGAACACTAATAAAATGCTGTAGTTTTATTTTAGATGTGATACACATATCTGTGGAAATATGTGGACAGCAGCTAATTGTCCACATATTTTGAGCATGATGAGAAATAGAAAGTTTTTCATATTTGTTCTGTTGTGTTTGGTTTTACCTTCACTAAATGTCCAGGATTGTATTCAGGAAATTAAAAAGCTTGCCACAGCTTCTGTTGTCATTCAGGTATGCTATTGGTGCCGAACTCCCTGCTTTGCTTTAGACCCATCCCATAAATGTCAGTGTTCCCACGTTTTTACTTCACTGCAAATAGTATTGCCTCTAATTTTCCCACTAATTTTTCTTTAGATTTTTGGCTTTAAATAACTTTTTTTTAATTACAGTTGACATACAATCTTATATTAGTTTCAGGAATATAATACAGTGATTCCACATTATATAATTTACTAAGTGATCACCCCCAAAAATCTTAAACCCATCTGACACCATGCATAGTTATTATAATATTACTGACTATATTCCCTATACTGCATTTATATCTCTGTGACTATTCTATAACTACTAATTTGAACTTTTAAATAACTTTAACTTTTTCACCCAGCCTCCAAATTTCTCTACCATCTAGTAACTTTCAAAATATTCTCTAACTTTTTAAAATCCTCACCCAAGGGTATATTTTTCTTCTATTTACTTTGGGTGGAGGGGAGGGGGTAGAGAGAGAGAAACATTGAACACTGGTGTGGGAGAAACATCAAACAGTTGCCTCGCATACATGCCCTGACCTGGGTTTGAACCTACAGCCTAAGCATGTGGCCTGATAGGGAATTGAGCCCACAACCTTATGGTATATGGGAAGACTCTCCAACCAACTAAGCCACCTGGCCAGGGCTCAAAATGTTCTCTGTACCTGTGAGTCTGTTTTTGACCTGCTTGTTTGTTTATTTTGTTTTATAGATTCAATTGTTCATAGGTATGTATTCATTAATTTTATTTTTCATATTTTTGATCATTTTTTCTGCTTTTTAGAGAAGATCCTTTAACATTTCATGTAATACTTGTTTGACGATGATGGACTCCTTCAGCTTTTTCTGGCCTGAAAAACTCTTTATCTGTCTTCTGATTCTAAATGACAGCTTTGCTGGGTGAGTAATTTGGGTTGCAGGCCCTTGCTTTTTATTTCTTTAAATATTTTTTTGCCATTCCCTTCTGGCCTGCCAAGTTTCTCTTGAGAAAATTAGCTGAGAATCTTGTGGGAGCTCCCTTACAGATAACTAACTACTTTTCTCTTGCTGCTTTTAAGATTCTCTCTTTGTCTTTCACTTTTGGCATTTTAATTATGGTGTGTCTTGGTGTGAGCCTCTTAAGATTAATCTTATTTGGGACTGTCTGTGTTTCCTGGGCTTGTTGTCTATATTCTTCACCAGATTTGGGAAGTTTTCCATTGTTATTTTTCACATGGGTTTTTAATTATGTAATCTCTCTCTTTTCCTTCTGGTACCCCCATGATACAAACCTTGGTATGCTTGAAGTTGCCCCAGAGGTTCCTGATACTATCTTCATATTTTTTTTTGGACAAGGGCGATTCTTTGTTCTTCATGCTGTTTTATTAGTTGTTTTCTGCTTCTTTATTTTCCAAATCCCTGATTTGATCCTCTGCTTTGTATATTCCACTGTTGATTCCCTGTGATATATTTTTCATTTTAGTTAACCTACTCTTTATTTCTGACTGGTTATTTTTGTCTGGTTCTGTTTTTCTGTTTCCTGTCTCTTTGTTGAAGTTCTCATTAAGTTCATTTATTCTTCCCCTAAGTTTACTGAGCATCCTTGTTTCGAACTCTACATCAAGTAGATTGCTTTTTTCCAATTTGTTTAGTTTTTCTTTTTCTGGAGGTTTGTCCTGTTTTTTCATTTGGGACATGTTTTTGTTTTTGTTTTTTTCCCCACCTCATTTTGGCAGCTTTCCTGTGTTTGTTTCTATTTAGTAGATAGAGTTACTACATGTCCAGAACTTAGTAGATTGGGCTAATGTAGTGTCCTCTATGGTCCAGTGGCACAGCCTCTGTGTTCACCCAGGCTGAGTACTGTAGGTGCCCCTCCAACCCCATGTGCACTGTATACTCCCTCTTGTTGGAGATAAACCTTGATTGCTATTGGCATATCAATGGAAGGGATTTACCCTCAGGCCGATCACCTTTAAGAGCTGACTGTGATCAAGGTGGAGGATCATCTGAGAAGAGTCCCATTCCACAGAGCAGGACTTCAGCAGTGCTCTGGTACCTCCTAAGTTTGCTCCTTGAGTATGTTGCTTGTGGAGGTAGTTGGGTAGTGCTTTTATGTGGTCTGAAGCTTTGCACTGAGTGCATTGTCTCTGTGGACTCCAAGGAGGTGCAAACCAAGTTTAGCCACCATCTGTGCCTGACCAGGGCCACCCATCATGAACTACAAAGCAATCTGCAATTGGCTACTACCTGTGCTGGGCATTGTGCTACCTGGGAGAGGTCAAGCTGAGAACCAAGAAAAACTGCCATTAGTGCCAGGCTGGGGATCACTTAATGAGAGTTATGGGTACACTGCAGCCAGATGCAACCTAATTGAGAGATTTTTAGGAAAGTCTGTGGAATGAGCCAAGACAGGCCATTTGCGAGTTAAAGTTAATGGAAATAGCATAGATGGGCCCAAATGTTGGGAAGGATAAGATATCAAAGAGTCACCAGGGCAAACTGAGCAGTGTTAACCAGGTTGATAGCGATTCACATACGGTGCCCACCTGCCAGCTCTGTGGGTGGAGGAAGGGTTCAGAATAGGAATGATTGCTTCTGCCAACACTTACATCTTGGAGAAAGCAACCTGTCAAGTTTTTGCTTTGAAGCTAGACAACTCAGTTCTTCCTGGTGTGTCCCTGTTGCCTTTGGAGCTGCTGCCCCAGGGCTAAAGCTCAAAGTAAGCAAATCTAAGTGAGTCTGTGTATAGGCATTTTAAGAGGAACACCTGGGTCTCAAGCATCCTCCAGCCAAAATCTCTGCTGGATTTTATAGTCAGAAGTTATAGGAACTTATTTTCCAGGAACTGAAACCCTAGGCTGGAGGCCTGGTGTAGGGCTGGAACCCCTCACTCCTAAGAGGGGACATCTACAGCTTAGATATTCTTCTTAACTTTTAATTGCCTCATGTAGGTGTGGGACCAACTTGTCCAGCATCATTGCCCCTCCTACAAGTCTGGATGTGGCTGCTTCTCTATATCCTTAGTTGTAGGGCTTCTGCTCATCTACATTTCATGTGGTTCTGAACGATGATTTTCTGTAGTTTACTTATAATTTTGACGTGGTTGTGGAAGGATGTGAATGCCACATTTACCTAAGTTGCTATATTGAACCAGAATCACACATTTTCTCTTCAGTGATGTATTGCAGCATACACATACACACTGTAACTCAATAGGTTCTGCTATTCATTGTGAGGTGCCAGACTGGGTGATGGAGCTGCATGGAGCCTACCCAAAAGTTCACACTAGGCAGCAGAAATCACAATGGAGAGTTGTGCAGAGCTCCAGAGACAAACATGTGTGCTGGACAGTGAAGAAAAGAGGCTTTACTGATGGGTGGGGCTGCTGTTGCGATAGGGTTGGAGGAGAGATAATAAGAAGATTCTTGTAAAAGAATACAATGTCTTAGTTAAGTCTCAAATCATAATAACCATAGCCAGTTAGACATCCAAACAAAGTATACAGAATATGCAAAGTTTCAAAAGAAGCTTTGCCTGTTTGGGAAACTTGTTGTTTTGAAATGGTTGGAGCAACATGTGTGCCTCCATAAGAGGCAGGAGGTAAGTCATGGCAGCTCAGTGAGAAATACGAGTTGACACAGCCAACTTTTGATTCTTTCTTCTCAGGGTGAGCGGCTACTCTTCTTCTGCAAACACATGGATTCTCCCTTCAGGGAAACCTCTGAGACTGATGCAATATTCCTGTGTGAACATTAGGGATGAGATAGTAAGAGAGAAAAGAATGGAAGCAAACAGAGGAGAAATCTGGATTTAATGGAGTAGACACATTAGAGGCAACTGTGGGAGAAAGAGAAGAAAGGATACTTTTTTAAAAAAATTAAAAAATATATTTGCTGCTTTGAGAGAGAGAGAGAGAACTGTTGATGTGAGAGAGAAACATTGATTGGTTGCCTCCCATATGCTCCCTGAGTGACTGGGGATTGGACCCACAACCTAGGTATGTGCCCTGACCAGGAACTGAACCCCCAACCTTTTGGTGCACTGGAAGACACTCTAATCAACTGAACCACACTGGCCAGTACAAATATATTTTTATACTTGTACACAGAGGCTTACATAACTTTCATACTGGGTTCAGTTTATACTTCCAAATGTATCACCGAAGATAAACCTAAGAGGAAAGGCAATGGCAGCAGTAGGACAGCATAAGCATGTGCTACAGAGTGGTTTTCTCTGACAGTCTTGTCTTCCTCGCCATCTGATTTGTGAAACACTGTACTGGCCTTGTGTGTAGACACCATTTTCTCCTGCTCCATTTTGGGCTCTTTAAGGTTAAGCCCCTCTCTTCATCTTGAAATCACTAATATCTAACACAATCCTGGCATACAGATGTTGTTCTGGAAATGCCCAAAAGAAATGAAAAGACAACAGGGATTTAGAAACTGACAGAAAACACTCTCACATCAGGGGATTCTCTCCACATAGTGAACATAATGGGTACAATCAAGAGAGGAGCAGTGGTGCAAAAAAACACAAATGACACACAATGAGCAGAAGCAGCAAACAGAGTTTTAACACTGGAGAGAGACACAGTGGAGAATCATATGGCACTGGAATAATATATGTGAAAAATGGGGTAGAGGAAATATTCTTATGGGAGATAAAACAGAAGACTTTATTATTGTCAAGAGATACAAAGAGGCAGGTGGCAAAATTCCTCACAGGTGTGTAGAGGAAGAAGCTCATGGAGATTCAGAAACAGAACCCAGCACCCCAAGTCACTCCAACAGAAGGTTCTGTGTCAACTTACATGCATCTACATTTCCCTGGCATTTGAATAATCTGGAAGTCTGTGGACAGCCTCTGATGGGACATAAGGAAGCTTGGGCAATGAAAGAATAATGTCTTGTAAATGACTCTCCCTGTTTTACTAACAAGAGCCACTGTCCCCAACTTCTCTCTCCTGCCTGAGGTGTACTGAGAGGTCACTGTGTCTTTTTCTTTTTATGGTAGCAATAATTGCACACAAGAGGAATATTTAATTTATTTTTCTGTTTTTTTTCAGTACAGTATAGATATGAATAGAACTTTATAATATAAATTAATAAATTCTGTGATCAAATTTATAAATATCTGTCATGTGCAGACATAACTATGCTGACAAAATTTGAGCAAGAGCTTTAAAATATCAGATCATAAACTTTATAGTTTTTAAAGAGATTAAATTTCAAGAAGAGTTATACAATGTGGGAAAAGTAGGTTTAGAGTTGTGAGTATGCCAAACACAGTTTGTTCTTGTATTATTATTTATTAATTATTGTATTATTTTCCCTACAAGCAACTGTAACTTTTATTGTGTCACCCTTTATATCAAACTATCTAAAGCATTTGTTTTATATCCCAACTTTATTTATGTTGCCATGGTTTTTATGAAAAATATGACAGGACAGATCATCAAGCTCTCAAAAACATCATTAGGGAAAATGAAAAGGACAAAGTTTATCAGATTTTTATTGAAAAATATATTTATATAAATATATATACACAGAGCAAAAATAATCTATCTGGAGCCTCTCAGGATTACCATTCTATACCCTGGGATGGGCCCTCCTTCATCTCCCTCATTAGATCATTTATTTGCTTTAACACAGCTAATAGAACTATTGAGAACTATTATATTTGACTGAAGAGAAATTTATGGAAATATTTTTTTATGAACAACCAGAAATGAAGAAAAAAATGCATATACTTTAATGACAGGAGTTACTGACTTGCCTTGCAGTGGAAGGGTAGGAAGTGGCTAATTATATGCACAAATGTGACTGCAGAGAAATGATAACACCTTTGCATCATCACCACCATGGAAAAGGAGGACATAAGAATAATTACAAAAGTATTAACCTTTTCCCAAGTACTGAGTTACTGTTTGAATGTCAAGAGTTTCTACTTAAAACTGGAGATCATAAATGAAGCAGGCAAAGCATGGAAAAGACAAGTAAAAAAAAACAAACAAAAAAATTATTTTGGGGATATACTTAACTAACCCAAAGAAAATACTTTATTTCAGACATATTATTATTTGACTGATGTTAGATGGGCTGTATCAGTGGAGGGCAGAGCAACAGTGCCTGGGAGAGAGTAGGCTCCCAATATCCTTTTCTTCAGTTCTATAGAGGAAGAAAAAACAAAATAAAGAAAAATCCACCAAAATTAACTTTACATATGCTGTTTTTATGTATAATATCAGAGCAGTGATGTCTGGTTTTAGAATTTATGTGCATATGTCTGTGTTTTACTATATTTAAAAAGCATTAAATATATTTCAAGATAATTTAGCAATCTATAAATATTCAATAGTCCTATGTATCAAGCATTATAATAAAAAATATAGGTTATTTATTGCATATTGAATGAAGTAGAGACCCTTCAATATGTCTTACTTACCTTGAAGTAAGATTAGGTGATAGGATATTACCTGTATGCAACCCATACCTCTAAGGCAATGGTTTGTGTTTTAATATGCACAGAAATCCACCTGGGTGCTTGAAAACATGAATATTACTTACCCCCACCCAAGGGATCTTGTTCATTACCTCTGTGGTTAGTCTCAAGAATCTCAATTTTTAAGATAAAAAATCCTGTTAAGAGTTTGGTAACTTAAAAGTTTGGCCAGGAGGATTCAAACCTATCTGCATATCAAAATGCCCTGGTGATCTTTACAGAAATTCAAATGCTTAGTCCCTGCATCCAAAGTTCTAATTTAATTGCTTCTGGCCTAGTATTTTTGAAAGATATTCAGCTTATTCTAAGGCACACCCAGAGCTGATGAACACTGCCTTACAGAACCAGAACAATGTGGTTAAGCACTCCGGAAGATAACTTACATTGGGTGGGATCTATCTTTTTCTAATGTGACTCCACTTCCTAGATCCTAATTAACTAATCATCATACCATCATCAACATCATCACTGAAATCATCAATGAAGAAATGGCTACTCCTTATTCTACTTTTGTCTTTCATATTGCAGGAACTCTTATGCATTACATAGTGATAATTTTCTTTAATCTTCCCAACCAGGATCCTGCTTCTTCATTTGTATAAGATGGGGGTTGATTTTATCATCTCAAAAATTGTTTTCATGTTCTCTGGAGAGGAACAAAGAAATCTGCATTTTATTCATGCATTGTAAGGGATTGTTACTTGTATTAAAATTTTATTTTTTAAAACTTTTTATTATGAAACTGAAGCAATATAACAGAAGTTCAAAAATTAAAATACAGAATTCTAATTTTAAACCTAAACAAATGTGAAATCTATACCAAAAACTAAAAACAAGAGTTTACCAATATTTAAGAATAAAGGGATATGGCTAAAATGCATTCACAGTCATTATTTCTTCCTTATTAGCCTCAGATTTTAAATTTGAAAGCCATTATCTTCTTATTCTTTCTCTTCAAAACTGCCAGTGTAGCTTCCTCTAAGTCCTACGGTGTGATCTTTTAAAATTGCATTCTGGGGATAAATGACCTCACTTGAAGCTCTCAGAGCACTCCCCACCCCCGATTACTCTGAGGTACATTTCTTTGTGATATCCTCAGATCTTGTGGCTTTGAGTATTAAGAAACAGCATCTGTTTGTAAAGAAACACGAGCATCTAGGATCCAGTAAGTATGAAACCTGACCCCAACATCAGTTTGCCTCTCTAGTTTCATCATCTTCATCCTCCCCACAAGTGTACACACACACACTCTAAACTCTGCAGAAATGCTCCTTCTGCTCTGGTATCAGGGGCTGTGGAATGAATTTTGCCACAACACGCTTCATGCCAAAATACTGCATCAAAATCCAAAGACAGACACAGTAGTCTTTGGAATCACCAGATCAGCTTTCTAGTTCTCACATTGTCAGTTGTCAATTAAGTCTCCGACCATACAATGTGAAAAATAAAAATATTTACTGAAGATACAAGATACAAAAAATATTCTACACAGGACAATGATGCCTCTGTTCCTTTTGAGATAGGCACCTTGGGACCTCACACAGTTCTCCCAGCACCTCTTTCACTGTTCAAAACACTGCAAAATCTTTGTTGGAACCACCATCAGCTGCCCATTGTATTTTCCTGAATCTCACTGGCGGTCTGAAATCTCTTCCCTTTCAAAGGTGATTTTAGTTTTGGGAGAAACCAGAAGTCACAGGACACCAAATCTGTGTTGTAGGAATTCTGAGTCACCCGGGTGATTTGATGTTTCCCTAAAGAACTCTGCATAGGCATGATGTATGAGCAGGCACGTGGTCATGATGAAGCTGCAATCACCAGTTACCCATAACTGCAGCCTTCTGAATAATCCAAATAGGTTCTCAGGAGGAATTTACAAGCTTAATACAGCATTTGATAAAGATTCATTGCTCTCCTCATTTAGTCAGTTTGAATGTGACAGCCACACAGTACACATGTTCACTCAATAGTGCCTACTGCCCCCACTGGCTATTACAGTGAAGTCATCATTGTTCATACGTGCACATTCCAGTCCACTCTCCTTGGCTGCCACATTACATTGATGTCACACAAACCATTCTGGTTTATTAACAATGGCTGGACTTTTTCTGTACAGACTCATTATGTGTATATATACATATATAAATGAGACATCAAATCTATATCTAAATAGTTATATAAAGTTTTAATTAGTTTATAAATATGTTACAAAAATGATGAAATTTTTATAAACTTTTATCCAGGGAAAATTGCTCCGAACTTTGAAACAGATTTTTATATTGAGATAATACTTATTAGTGCTTTACAGATAGCAGAGAAATCACATTAGTTGGGCTACTCTGAAGATATCAACCTATATGCACGCCATTCCAGAGATGTTGCTATTGCTCCAAAGCTGCTACTGATTAACCACATGCACAGGACACATGACTGAGCACAACTAGCAACTATGATGAGAACCCTACTGTTGTCATCCCAACAAAAATCCACTACTTCCTGTTGATTTGTTTGGAACAATAGATAAATCATCATTGGGCCTAATTATATCTCAATATAAGGTTAAAAATGCAAAGAAAGAGAGGATCAATTATGAGGAAGTTTGTTTTCTCCTGGTATTATTTTCATATAAATTTTAAATAAAAACATGGGCATATAACATATTAAAACCATCAGGACCTTTCTGAGACTATATATCAAAAATTTAGCTTTATGACAGTTTAAAATAAACCTCAAATATGCTGGGCAAATAAATTTCATTGAGAACATTTAAATAGTGCTTTGATGTTAATTTATATTATAGAATCAATAGAATCAATTTAAAAATGTCACTACACTTTTCCACTGAATTTTCCAGCAGTGATTATATATAATTCTCACTGAAGGAGATTTTTTCATTGCATTTTTAGAGAACGAGGAAGGGAAAGAGATAAACATTGATTGGTTTCCTCTCATACAGTCCCAGACCGTGGACTGAACCTGCAACCTAGGTACATGTCTGACCTGGAATCAAACCTACAATCTTTTGGTTTTGGGATGACTCTCTAACCAACTGAGCCACACTGGCCAGGGGCCATTTTTTAATGCCTGTTTTATATTATCCCTGTATATTTCCTGTTAAAACATATTAATCTATAAATTTATAAATAGCCATATGGTGAAATACTATACTGCTATTAAAGTACACAAGACATGAAAAAACAGGATTCATTATATATATATATATATATATATATATATACACACACATATAATGCACGTTACATAAGAATATATTATACATTTGCTAAAAGTGTTATAAGTAAACAAAACAGTTAATATCTTTTAGATTTTTGAGTGAAATCATGTTTTTATTTTAATAATAATACTTCACTTTCCATAATTTTGGTAATGAATATGTGAAAATAAAAGCTATGTAACATTTTAATTATGTATGTGAATTAAGTATAATTTCACATGTGAAATACCTATGATAGTACACTGCTCAATGAAATTTCAGCCTCAGTGATGTTTCTGCTCTCAGATTATGCTTGAAGGCAGTCATAATAGTTTATTCTCAACGTATCTTGTCCACAGTCATTCATAGTTATTGAAATTCCACCATTAGGAATTGTTTTCATTGGAGTCTTGAAGCTGTTTAATTAGGAGTATGCCTATGATAATTTAGTTAATGCTTGAAGGAATCCAGGAAAGAATTGCCTATGATTAGTGTGTTTATTTTTTTTAATACTACAATCCTTATAAGTAAAGTCATATTATATCTGTTATTTCTGCCTGATTTACTTACGTTAGCATGGTACCCTCCAGGTCCATCACGCTGTCTCAAATGGTAAAATTGTGTGTGTGTGGCTGAGTAACATTCTACAGTAAATATGCACCATTTTTTCTTTAAGAACCATTTATTGATGGACAGTTAGGTTTCTTCCATATTGTGACTATTATAAATACTGCTGCAATGAACATATAAGTGTATGTCACTTTTCATATTAGTGTTTTGAATTTCTTTGAATAAAAGCCTAGAATTGGAATTGCTGGGTCATATAGTAGTTCTTTTTTTTTTTTTAATTTTTGAGGAACCTTCATATTGTTTTCTGTAGTGACTCCATCAATTTGCAATCTTACCTATAGTGCATGAAGATTTCTTTTTCTCCAGACCCTCAGCAAAACTTATTGCTTATTTCTTTATTGATGATAGCCACTCTGACAGGTGTGAGTTATCTCACTGTGGTTTTAATTTGCATTTTTCTGATGATTAGTGATATTTAACACCTACTCATATGTCTATTGGTCATAGGTATGTTCTCTTTGGGGAAATGTCTGTTCAGGTTCCGTGCCCATTTTTAACTGGATTTCGTGTGTGTGTGTGTGTGTGTTAAGTTCTATGAGTTCTTTATATATTTTAGATATTAATCCATTATCAAATGTATCATTACTGAATATCTTCTCCCATTCATTAGATTGTATTTTTGTTTTGTTGAGGATTTTCTTTTTTTGGACAAAAAGCTTTATAGTGTGATATAGTCATATTTGTTAATTTTTTGTTTGTTTCTCTTTCCTGAGGACACATAGCTAAGAGCAAACAATTTACTGCCTATGTTTTCTTCTAGGAGTTTTATAGTTTTGGATCAGTGCTTGTTTGGGATTTGTGGAACTTTGAGAGACTTTTGGGAAGGTCTGCAGTGTGGGCTGAGGCTCCTGCTTGTGAGGAATAGCCATTGAAAGAGATTCTGGTTGTTATATGAATTGGCTGGGACAGAGTCTCAGGGAATAATCAGCGTGGAATGAGTTCTGTTAGCCAGGATAATGGGCTTTCAGATTAGGTGCCCACCTTTCTGCAAGCTGGATAGGAGGCGGGCTCAACAAATTTACAGTGTGTTGACCGACACTTCTGGACAAGAGGACTGCTTCTCTATCCCTTGATTGAAGTCAGACAATTCCTCTCTGTATGCCCCTGGCACTTTTTGAGCTGTTGTCCCTTTGATAGAGCTTAGGGTAAATGTTTGTGAGCCAGAGAGTCTACACATGGGTCCTTTAAAAAGACACCTAGGACTACAGCAACCCCCACTTTACCTGGATGGAACCCCTGCTAATTTTCACAGCCTGATGTTGTAGAGATTCCTTTTCCCAGCCCTGATGTTCTGGGCTGCAGAGCCTGTTGCAGGACTGGAACCCTTGCTCCGTAGAGAGGGCTTCTACAAAGTGAAAGAAAAATAGTTAAACACTTTTACTTTGTCTCTCCAAAGTCTTAAATATGCTAAAGTGCATCGGGAATTATTGAATCACCCAGAGGAGAACTTAACATCCAGTATACCACAAAGCTATGTGACATGAGTACACATTTCTCAGTGTACCTGCCAAACTCTCTTGAAACTAGTACTTTGTAAATGTAGTTTTAAAGATGCTGGCCTCCATCAAGAGACTCAAGAGATTGTATAAGCAATATAGCCCAGCAGAGAAACAATTCCGTGTCCCAGATGAGAAAGCGTGTGACAGCCATATCATTGAGAAAGTTTAACTATATTCTTATCTGAAAAATTCATTTGCATCTGTTCATTTATGTTGGGGATGAGTAGCTTCCTGGAAAGGAAAATGTTTAAGCCTTGTTTACTTTCAAAATTTAAGCACTGTGTCATTCAAGAATTCAGGTTCCCAGCAGGAAAACCTGACCCTGATGACATTAAACAATAGAGATTTATTAAAAATATATACCCACAATAGCTCATATTACTGATGGGAGTCTTGAAAATAAGCTTGATTAGCAGGAAGAAACCATAGGGGGCCTGAATGGTTAAGAAGAAGCTAACTGAATATCCATACTTCATTAAAAATTGTCTAGACACAACTAGACAATTGGCTGGCACAACTGGGCACCAATGCCTAGAAATGAGGCCACAATGAGTTATTTAATGGGTTCTAAATAACTCTCATCCCACTTACTCCTGATTCAACATTTTATGGGGAATTATACAATTGGTAAAGTCTATGTTATCTGCCTCTTTCTTTTGCAGGTAAAACTAAGAAATGACTTGTCTCTTAGAATTTAGAAGTGGTCGAGGTTATCTGCCTCCCACTGAGGCTAGACACTTGTGAGTTTCCTCAGAACATTCTCTTTGAAGACATAAATGCTGAACAACTAAAGACATACACACATACATGCAAACATACATGCATACATACATACATACATAATATGAACCATATTTCCCTGTGGATTATTATAACTGTATCTGAAAGACTTAGGTGGATCTGACAGAGGACTTAGTATAGGAAACACAATGAAAACCTGCAGAGAAACATTGCCATGAAATAATGAATATCGTCGAAAGAACCAAATGCTACAACTCTGCATGAACTTGAAAAGTTCTCTTGAGAATATTCAGGTTGGATGTTTCATGAGAAATTCAACTATGTAGTCAAGCAGGCGGAAGTTCATAGTCACTGAAATTTGGACAGGAGTGTTAATAGAAGCATTTATATATTGAAGGCTGAGAAATATAAAACACAGTTTTTGAATATTTATTCAGTCATTAATTCCCTTATTTATTTATTAACTTGCTAATCCAACTATATTGTTGTAAAGATAGAAGACTATCTTTGAGGAGCTTGAGAGAATCAACATAAATGCACATCATTACAATAAAGGATAATACATGAAATGATGTATTCAACAAATTTATTGATCAGTGATTATGTGCTATGCTTCTGGGGGATACACATATTCAATATTTAGTGATGACTCTCAAAGAACCACAGTTAATGATAAAAATAAATGCATAAATAAATGTAGTAATTGCAGTACTCCATGATAAGTGCAATAATAGAAATACAGGCACTGGTAATGCTGATATGATTTAATAAAGTCTAATGCATATAAGAGCAAGCACTTAGCAATTATGGAGTACAAGAGGTAAAAAATAGTAATCATATTTTCTAATATGTTAGTTCAAAAATTTGCTGATTCTAATATTCCTCTCACAGCAAACTGTTCCTTTATTGAAAAATCTCTCTGGCTTTATCCACCATATTATAAAACATTTTACCATTAAATAGCATTTAGTCAGCAACTCGCAGTTACCCTGGGAGAAGGAATTACATTCAAGAATTATATTTAAGATTTGACATTTATATTTGTCGTGAATGCAAGAGAGGGTCAATGAAAATATTTAGATGAGTAATATACTATATAATATTGCTATCACTATTCATATTATCAACTACAGAGATAAAAGCCAAATTACTTCCAGTCTCAATTGGCTAATCTTATTTATCTGAACATGGATTCATTTGTTTATTCAATAAATACTTCTTTTTTTTCTTGAAGATTTTATTTATTTATTTTTAGAGAGAGAGGAAGGGAGAGAGAAAGAGAGGGAGAGAAGCATCAATGTGTGGTTGCCTCTCACACCCACCCCACTGGGGACCTGGCCCACAACCCAGGCATGTGCCCTGACTAGGAATCTAATCTAGAAGCCCTTTGGTTTGCAGGCCAATATTCAATCCATAAGCCACACCAGCCAGGGCCAATAAATACTCCTTGAACAGGATTTCTATCAAACGTGTGCTAGATACCCATGTCACACAGAAGAATCTGGCAAAGTCATGGCTTTGAGGTCCCAGGAAAATTATTTAAATATTATTAGGTGGTTAAGTACAATAATAATAGTAATTTTAAGAATGTGCACATAGGAGAGTACAACTCTGCCTGGAAGTCCAGAGGAGCCCACATTTTATTAGTTGGCTTTAGAGCAGTAGAGTAACGTGGTTTTAAAACAGCATACCACAATGACTTCTTATGACAGAAATCAGGAAAGGAATAACTGGTTAAAAAACTATATATGGGGACAATGAATGAATAGACTGGTATATGTTTTCTCCAGTGAAACAATCACTAAATGGTTGAAAATTATTTTAAAAATAACTAACAAAACAAAATAAAAACAACCATTTACTTTCTGGAAATTTTCCTAAGGGTAAACAGAAAATGGAAATGCATATATTTAAGAAAATCTATTAGAGTCTCAGTAAAAACAGTGAGTCTGTGGCATGACCACCTTATTTCCTCTCAGCTCAGTGTACGGGGAGCTCTGTAATGGAAGACTATAGCCAAGAACATGCATTTACCCACTCATAGCAGCTGCTAGACTATAACTGTAACTTCACCCCAGGAAGGGCAGGCCACTGACATCTTGCATCCTCTCCCCATCGTTGTCTTGCAAATGTTTAATTATTCCAGACAGATGTGACTACAAGGACTGGGGTTCTCTTAATATTGTTAAGATAAAACACTCCCTGAGTTGATCTAAAGATTCAACATATTTTCAGTCAAAGTTCTAACTTCATCTTTTGCAGAAATTATCAAGAAATTCCTATGGAAATGTAAGGATGCATAATAGCCAAATAAATCTTGAAAAACACACAAAGTTTGATAACTCAAATACCTGATTTATTTTTCCCCAGCTTTACTTGAGGTACAGCTGACAAATAAAATGATAACATATTTAAGGAACACAATTCAATGATTTGATATATATATGTATATATATATATCATGAAAGGATTCCTGCAATTAGTTAACACACCCAGCACCTCACATATTTTTTCTTTTCTTTCTATAATTTATTCTCCTTTGTTTCTCTTTATTTTTTCTTTCTGCCCTTCCTTTTCTTTCTTTCCTTCTTTTTTGGCAAAGCCACTTAAGATTTACTTTCTTAGCAAATTTCTATTATATAATGCAATGTTATCAACTATAGATACCATGCTGTAAATTAGATCCATAAAACTTATTTAACTTAAAGCTGGAAATTTGTACCTTTTAATGAATGTCTCCTCATTTCTCCCACTGCAAAATCCCTAACAACCAACATACTACTCTCTGTTTCTGTGAGTTTGACCATGTCATATTTGTCTGTCTTTCTCTCTGGCTTATTTTACTTGGTATAATGCCCTCTAGGTTCACCCATGTTATCATAAATACAAGATTTCCTTCTATATTATAATAGAATTATATACCTTCATATATATTGCTCAGTATATAATCATATATCAACACACACATATATATATATCAGACCTTTTAAAGTTTCAAAACTATGTATAAAATTAGAGTAATCAAAGCAACATGGTACTGGCATATATATATATATATATATATATATATATGGCATTTATATGATATCCAAGATAAATAAAAACATACACATATATAAAAACTTGCACATCAGTGTTTATGGAAGCACATATATATGTATGTGTTTACACACACACACATTCATTCATTGGGGAAAAAAGTCCAGAAATAAAGTAAATCATCTATGCTCAGTTGATTTTTGACAAGGGTACCAAACCCATTTAATGGGGAAATGAATAATTTCCTCATCAAATAGTGCTGAGACGCCTATATATCCATATACAATAGAATTAAGTTGGTCACCTTACTCACCCTTTGCACAAAAATTGACTCCAAATAAATCATAGGGCAAATGTAAAAATCAAAAATATAAACTGTTTAGAATAAAACAGACATACATCTTTATAACTTTGTATTTGGCTTTATTTTTATTTTTATGAGACCTCAAAATTAAAATCAACAAGTGAAAAAGATAGATGAATCAAACTACATTTAAAAAACTTCAGTTTTTCAAACAATATCATTAAGAATGTAAAAGACAAGCCACAGGATTGTAGAAAATATTTACAAATTATCTATCTGATAAGGGAATTATATCAAGAATATACATAAATCACTTTCAACTCAATAACATGATAGATAATCTAATTAAAAGTAGGCAAAGCACCTGGGTAGATGTTTCTTCAAAGAACTTATACAAATGTTTAATAAGCACATGAAAAATTATTCAGTGATATTTGTCACTAAGGAATACAAATTAAACCCACTATGATATAACAGTAGTGGTTATGATAAAGGGAGATATTATCAAGAGCTGGTGAGAAAGCGAAACTGTTATGCATAGCTTTTTGGAATGTAAAACAATACAGTTACCTTGGAAAAATATTTTGGATATTCCTCAGAATGTTAAACATTAACCCAGTAATTTCACTACCAGGTTCACATACGAGGTAAATAAAAACATGCATATATACAAAAACTTGCACATCAATGCTTATAGAAGCATTATTCATCATAACTAGAATGTAGAAATAACCCAAATCTCCATCACTTACTAAATGGTTATAAAAAATAATTGAAGTCCATAGAATAGAATATTATATACTGAGCAACAAAAAATAGAGAAGTACTATTAAATGGTACAATATAAATGGACTTTGAAAACATTAAGTGAAAAGAGCCAGTGACAAACATACATATTGCATAATTCCATTTATATGAAATGTCAAGGACATATCTACACAGACAAAGTAGAATGGTGGTTGCTTGGAGATAGGGAGAAAAAGGTGTGGGTGATATTATAAAAATACTTTAGATTGCGATGATGGTTGTATAACACTGTGTACATTTAAAACCTTGAATTTTTTAAGTGAGTTAATTGTATGGTAAATAAGTTATATCTCAATAAAACAGTTTAAAACAGTTAAAAAAGATACCGTCATGCATTATACCTATGTTAGACACTTTGTTTTGTGTTCATATACACTGCCTAAATTTCCTCCACCTTCCAAGATAGTTAGAGATGGGAGTCACATTTAGCACCAACAACTCGATCTCCCTGGCTTTAGTCTTTGCTTGTTTATGTCGGGTCATGGTTTCCTCCAAAGTCACTCTACTCAATAGTATTTATGGGTGTATTCCATGTGTGCACCAGCAGATTTCTCCTTACCAGCACCCTTGCTCAGTGCTTTGAGCTCTGCTATCCTTACTCCACATAACTCCACTGGCACTGGAGCCGGCTGTTTGCTCCACTTGTCTCTTTGGTGCTTGCTGCTATCACCTGGGTGTGCCACACACTGTGGGGTGCCTCTGCTGCCCTTCATTGTATGTCCCTGCTGGCGCACACAAGCCATGTCTTGTGACCACTGCTGGGGAACTAGTACCTCTCTGGACTCCCTAGGCACACACAGAATCTAAATCATATCAAGTATGCTAGTTATATCAATGACTGAGTATTGAGATTTAAGGCAAAGCTAGAGAATGACCCTCTCTTTCAAATTTTATCCTTTTGGATAACCATCATTGGTTACTCACTGATATTTTGAACTTCAGCAAAGAGCTAAGTTTTTAGAGCAACATCTCTTCCTATATGCATATCCATATAGTTGGGCAGAGTGTGTAACAGCCCCCTCAATGCAGATTTCACAATACAGACCTTTGCAAGGTTTTGTACATGCACTATTCCAAAGACTAAGTAAAGCTTTGTTCCTGGTTTATCTTTTAGTAGTAGCTGCCACTTTCTTTCTTTCTTTTTTAGATTTTATTTATTTATTTTTAGAGAGAGGGGAAGGGAGGGAGAAAGAGAGGGAGAGAAACATCAATGTGCCGTTATCTCTCCTGTCCCCCCAAAGAGGGACTGGTCCACAACCCAAGCATGTTCCCTGACTGGGAATCGAACTGGCAACCCTTTGGTTTGCAGGTTGGTACTCAATCCACTGTGCCGCACCAGCAAAGTCCTCTTTCTTTTAATTTGAGCTATTTTCTTAATGATACCATGTAGACTTTGTCTACCTTACTAGTTCATATACAACCCATAACTAAATTACAACAGTAAATAAGGTTTGAGTTCTCCAAGAGGCAATTCAGTCCTCCTTGGAACAGAGCCTCACTTCTCTTCTCCTACATCATTTTTTATGCACTCCTACTTTACCATATACCATGATGCACTGTGATTATTAATTTACTTTTGTGTCTCAGGCTTCTATACCTCTCTGGAGAACCGTCAGGGCAGGAACAATGTATTATGCATTTTTTTTGTTTGTTTTTAACCCTAACATGAATCCTAGTGTAAAGAACTGAGCAAATAGCAAATGTATCCTGAATTAATGATTCAAATCATACCCCATTTATTTGTTTTCCTGTTATTCTTGCTTATTAAGCTCCCTGAGCAAAAGATATCTTATTCATCTATTTATTCCAACTAGAAAAAGTTGGGTTCATTTTAGACATTCATTAAAGATTTGTTAAATTATATTTTGTGGCATTTATACATGTGTGAGAATTATTAATAAATTATTGAAAAATTGATTATAATACAAGTCCACTAAACCATTGTTGTAGGCTCTATCACATTCATTTCTGTTCAAATGAATATTAACTTTAAAAAATGTATTTTGTTACTCTGGTAGTAGACCTCCAACCTCCAACCAAGTAGGCATTTAGACACAAGCTAGAATGAAATAGATGCATTTCATGCAAATTTTAAGATAAAAATGCTATTTAGTATTCACATTTTTGTGTGAGAAAAGCCTTTTGTTTTTTTGAATTACAGTCATTGTCTTGTTTGTAGTCCCTTGCTGTAGACCTTTGCATCCTGCCAACTGTTTTCCAGACATGGTCTCAATG
This sequence comes from Mormoops blainvillei, assembly GCA_004026545.1. Lineage (NCBI taxonomy): Eukaryota > Metazoa > Chordata > Mammalia > Chiroptera > Mormoopidae > Mormoops > Mormoops blainvillei. Next base: position 176,064 of record PVJD01002481.1, on the reverse strand, counting down.
CTAAGAAGGAAAATGTTCCCAGAAAGCATAAGATATATACTGAAATCAAACACTATTTTATAACTATCATTTTCCAATTTCCACTAACTCATACTTCTAGTGATCCTTCACACTCATTGGATTTCAAATCAGTGCTAGAATAACTAAAATAAGAAAACCATTACTCACAGATGTTCTGTACACCTGAAAGGTAAAGTAAGGTGTTTTTTTTTTGTTGTTGTTGTTGTTGTTTTTTAGTGTGATTTACATCAATGATGTACTATTTTGTTTCTTTCTGACTGTACTTTGATTTATCCTGCTTAGCTATGGCATAGAATTTGGATTTAAATATCAGCATATCACTTTCTCTGTGATTTCTAAAATTAAGGTCAGAATAAAATATTAGAAAACAGAATGGGGATGCCAAAGTTTCACCTCTATTTTCAAATAGATTTCTCTCTTAGATTCTAATACAGTACCTTTATTTTATCATCTCCATCTTAGAAAAAAATCAAGTCTTCTTATTTATCTTAGAATAAAACAAAGCTCAATAAACACTTAAAATTATGGAACATGTTTCAAGACCTCTGTCTGCTGTTTACTTCCTACATGACCTTGGCAAATTTACTCAGCCTTTTATTATCATGGTTTTCTTATATGCAAAATAAAATGTACATTAGATATAATGCTTATATTATATCTAATTATATATTAGCATTATAATACTTTAGTCTTATTTTAAGAATATACTTGGGAGTGATGTCAGCAAGATGGCAGACTAGGAAATTTCACTCCCTCACCCCCCCAAAAAAAATTAAATAAATAAATAGATACTGTCTAAAATAATGTTATTGGATCACTGAAAATGAGTCAAAGATCTACATCAACCAAGAGAAATGCAAATCAAGAAAAAAATGCATTCAAAATGATAGAAATTTCATGTGTCTTCTCTTGTTTTTGCTTCACACTTTCTCCAATGTAGTGTGTCAGCAGCATCTCATTTCCCAATTTACTTTCATGAAAAGAGAAAGAAACATAGACCTAATTTGCAACATTCTAATCTGACTGGGGACTGAGAAATTGGTCTTTCCATCAGCTAACTTGGAAGCTAAAAAAACATAAAAGAGCATAGCTCAGATCTCAGCTAGTGAAAGTCATAAGAAGCAACAGGCAAAAGATCATGGAATACACAGGTAGGCTACTTGTGCCTGCAGGTGCTTGGGACAAGTGATCCCTAACTGAGGAATACAATAGTATGCCTAGGGCCCAGAGTAGAAAAGAAGGGAGACTTCCAGTAAAAACAGGGCTTAAAAAAATGATATAAAGGGAGTAAAAACAAAACAGAACAAAACAGAACAACAGGGGCCCAAAAAGGGCACATGACCAAAAAAGGATTGAGAAAACCTTAAAACTTCATATTATGTCACTTCCATGACTCATATCAGACTCTGATAGAAGGTCTTTTCTCTGCATTAAACCAGTCATTAAACTGGTAGAGGTGAATGTTTTTTCTAATGGCCAATTTTCAACTAAGGGTCACAAAAACATGTGACTCATTAAAGGAAAAAAAAGTTACTGTAATCTGTCTTTGAGGAAACACATGCATTGGGCTTACTAGGGAAAAGCTTTAAAACAATATTCTTAAATATACTAAACAAGGGGTAACAGAGAAAAATTAAAGGAAATTAAAGAAATAATATATGAACAAAATGATAAAATCACCAAAGAGATAAAATTATTTCTAAAAGGACAAAAGGGAAATTCTGGAGCTGAAAAATAAAATAACTGAATTGAAGAACTCACTAGAGAAGTTTAATGGCTGATTCAAAAGGCAAAAGAAACAGACAATTGAAAGACAAGTAATTGGAAAATACTGCATCTGAGGACAGAAAAATAATAAAATCAAGTCATCAATAGAATCAAAATAAACAAGGGAAATAAGGGAATAAAAACTACACTACAAAAAAAATCAACTACACACAAAGGAAGGCAGTAATGGATAATATAAGGGACAAAAATGGTATAAGACATACAGAAAAAAATAACAAAAGGTCAAAAGTAAGTTCTCTCTCAGTAATAACTTTAAATATCCATGTATTAAAATCCTTTATTAAAATATATTGATATAATGTGTAAAAAATCAGATATAAGCTGTCTAAAAAATAGTCACTTTAGATAAAAGGATATAAATAAATAGAAAGTGAAAGGATCAAAGAGATGTTCTATGTGAATAGTAACCAAAAGAAAGCAGAGGTATCTGTACTAATGTCATAAAAATAAACTTTAGAAACTGCTACATAAAACAAAGAAGAACACTATATTCTGATATTAGGGCAAATACCATAAAAAGGTATGATGATTATAAATATGTATGCCCTAAGCACTAAATATATAAAGCAAAGACTGACAAAATTGAAGAGAGACACAGAAAGCTCTACCATAATAGTAAGAAGATAGAATACCCCACTTTCAATAATGTGTAGAACAAGCAGACAGAATATCTACAAGGAAATGCAGACTTGACCACCACTATGGGCGTATTGGAGCACACAAATAAGTACAAAACAACTCAACAACATCATATTTTGTTTTAAATGTATATTGAAACACTAGTCAAGAGAAAACATATGTTAGATCACAAACAAGACTTAACAAATTGAAAGCATATAGAGTATGTTTTCTCACCATAATGTAACAAAAATAGAAAAGGACAGTAAAATGAAAATTTTAAAAATACAAATCTGCCCTGGCTGGGTAGCTCAGCTGGTTAGAGCATCATCCTGATATGTCAAGATTCTGGGTTCGATCCCTGATTAAGGTGTATACAAGAATCAACGAATGAATGCATAAGTAAGCGGAACAACAAGTCAATATTTCTTTCCCTCTCTCTCTTTCTTCCTTTCTCTCTCTCCCTAAAATCAATAAATTAAATATTTTTAAAATACAAATCTTTTGGTTACTGATTTAATCAATAAATACATTTCAATGTATTTATTGATTAAATAATCAATATTTAATGTATTGAGGGAATACTTTCAAAAAAGAACACAAGGGAAATTAGAATATCTTGAGATAAATGAAAACAAAAACATAATATACATAAAGTTATGGAAGTACAACTGTAATGCTTAAATTAAAATAAAAGAAATTCCTCAAATCGATAACCTGATTTTATGCATTAAGGAACTAGAAATAATAATCTAAAAATGAAACTATCAGAAGAAAGAAAAAAAATAAAGATTAGAGTAGAAGTAAATAAAATTGTAAATAGGAAACCTGTAGAGAAAAATGAATAGAACCAAAAGTTGGGTCTTCAAAAAGATCAGCAAAATTAACAAGCATGTAGCTTGGTTGACTAAGAAAAATGAGAAGACTCAAAAACCTAAAATAAAAAATGAAGTGGGGAGCATTACTACTCATTTTATTTTATTTTTATTTTTATTATATTTTATTGATTAAGCTATTACAGTTGTCCTAATTTCCCCCTTTGCACACCTCCACCCCACACCTCTGATGGCTATTCTGTAACTGCCCACTGGGTGTACAGGCTCTGGGGTTTCCTGGGTGGTGCAGGCCAAGGTCAACCTCCACTACTCTCCCTACTTGAGATTTAAAGCAATATGGGATGGTTGCCTCTTGTGCTGGACTTGGAGATTCCCAGTCAAAACCAAACTGTGAATCTAGGCTGTGTGCTGCTAGTGCCATGCCTGAGGCCACTTAGCAAGTGGCACAGAGGCTGAAGGATTACTGAAGCTGGCTGTTGCTTATTTGATAGAATTTAGGAAGTTGTAAAGCTTAAGCCAAGACCAGCCATTCATATGGAAATGTCACTATTAACAGTTTGGGTAGACCCATAAATTGGGTGGGAAGGAGTCTTAGGAGATTTCCATTGAACAGATATGTAAGACTTAAGGAGATTAAATCAGTAATCAAAAACCTCCCCAAAAAGGAAAACCCAGTACCAGCTTGCTTCTTGTGAATTTTTCCAAGACTTAACACCAGTCCTTCTTAAACTCTCTCATAATATTGAAGAGAGAATACTTTCAAACTCATCCTGAGACCAGCATGACTGTGATATCAAAGGCAAACTCACCACATGCACATGCACACAAATGTAGATCATTATCTGTTAAGAATAGTGATGCAAAAATCAACAAAGTACTATTAAACCAAATTTAGCAGTTCAAATACATATTAAATGGCTATACATAATGACTAAATGGGCTTTATTCCTGGAATCCAAGGATAGCTGAACATATGAAAATCAATCATTGTAATGTAGTAATATTAACAGAATGAAAGAAAATGCACACATTATCATCTTCACTGAATCAGAAAAGAGTTTAAAAATACTCAGCACTCTTTCATTTAAAAGAAAACACTTAATAAACTAGGAATAGAAAAATTATCTCAACATAATAAAGCCCTTATATGAAAAACTCACAGCTAACTACTCAATGGTAAAAGACTGAAAGCTTTTTCCCTAAGATTATGAAAAGACAAGAATACAGCTTCAGTCAATTCTATTCAATATATTCCTAACCAGAACAATTAGGTAAGAAAAAAGGCATCCAATCTGTAAAGAAAAAAGTAAAACCATTTACATAGAAAACCCTAATGATTCCACATTAAAAAAAAAGTTAGAACTAATAAACTAATTTAATTACGTTGCAGGATACATTATCAGCACAAGAATTCAGTTCTGTTCTATATACAATGAACAATCTGAAAGGAAATTTGAAATACAACTCCATTTTTCATATCTCAATTGGAAAAATACTTAGGAATAAACTTAACTAATAAAGTGAAAGACTTGTACACCAAATACTATAAAACATTAATGAAGGAAGCTAAAGGAGACACAGGAAAATACAAAGACATCTGTGTTCATGAATTGAAAGATTCAATATTGCCAAAGATATTGATACAACCCAAAGTGATTTACAAATTCAGTGCAATTCATATTAAAAACTTAATGTTTTTTCTTTCATAAATAGAAAAATCAATCCTCAAATTTATACAGTACAGAATCTCAATGAACCCTGAGCAGCCAAACTTATCTTGAAAAAGAAGAACAAAGTAGCGTCTGAGATTTTCTAATCAATTTGTACCTCTAAGCAACAATAATCAAAACAGTGTGGTCCTGGCATAAAGACAGACCAAAAAAAAATTTATTAAAAATTGTATATTTATTCTTAAATGTTTAAACTTCAGTTTCTTTCAAAGTACTCTCCATTTGATGCAATACATCTACTGAGACATTTTTTCTACAGCTCAGAACAGTTTTTGAATTTGTCAATTTTGATGCCTTGTAGTGCTTCTGACATTTTTTGTTTCAACCCTCCCTCATCAGCAAAATGATTCCCTTTGATGGGTTTTTTCATCTGGGAAAACAAAATGAAACAAAACAAAACAAAAAGCCACTTGTGGGAGACTAGGTAAATAGGGAAGCTGAGACATGGAAGTCATGCTGTTTTAGGTCAAAAACTGCTGAACATTCAGCATAGTGTGGGCACCTGCACTCATAAATCATCCATCATGAAATAGGCAAATGTATTGAAAAAAATCTTCAAAAAAAAATCACTGAAGGTACACTGATACAGAAAGGTTTCTAGAACACTCATCTAGGTGGGAAGCCTATACTACAAAGGGCCCACCTTCCAGAAGACAATTCTGGGTTTTTTGGGGGGGTGCCCCCTCATATAGACCAGTGGAAAGGAATAGATATCCCAGAAATAAATCCTTTCATATATGCTCAAATGAACCACTGCCAAGATCATTTAATGGGAAAAAGATAGTCGTTTCAATAAATAGTGTTGGAAAAAACTGGATATTCACATGTAATAGAATGCAGCTGAAACTCTACCTTATACTATATATTAATACAATTAACTCAAAATAGATGAAAGACCTAAATGTACAAGCTAAAGCCATAAAACTCTTTCCAAAGATATAGAAGCTTTATTATTGGCAAATATTTTTTAATGTAACACATACAACAAAAGAAAATAACAGAAAAAGTAGACTAGATTAAAATTAAAATTTTTGGTACATCAAAGGCCACTATCAATAGAGTCAATCTATAAAATGACAGAAACATTTGCGAATTATATGTCTGATAATAAGTTAACATTCAGAATATATAAAAAGGACAACTCAATAAAAAAAGGAAATTTTATTTCAAAAATGGCAAGTAACTTAAATAGCTTCTCCAAAGAACACATATTAATGTCTCATGAACAAATGAAAAATTGTTCAACATCACTAATCATTAGAAAAATTCAAATCAAAATTGTGAAGAATTAGGCTGCTATTAAAAGGCAAAATAATAAGTATGGGTGAAGATGTGGAGAAATTAAATCTTTGTTCATTGCTCGTTCTAATGTAAAATGGTACAGCCACTATGGAAATGGTATGGTTGTTATTCAAAAAAGTAAATATATAGTTGCCATGCTAATAAATATAGATAGAATTACCAGAAATTCCACTGTTGCTTATATATTCAAAAGAATTGAAAGCAGGCTAAAACATATTTGTACACCCATGTTAATAGCAACATTTTGCACAATATCCAAGAGGTTAAAGCAACCCAACTGTCTATCAGTGGATGAATAAATAAACAAAATTTAATAAACACATGTAGTACAATACTATTCTACCATAAAAAAGAAATTCTGGTATATACTGCAACATGAAAAAACTTGAAGTCATACTAAATATAATAAATCAGTCATCAAAAGACAAATACTGTGTAATTCCACTTGTGTGATGGACAATCAGTAGCCAAGAGTAAGTCTTTAACAGTTACTTATTTTAGGAATGTTCTATGGTTTTTAGGACAAAGGAGTGGGACTATGTCAGTTCCTCATGACCTTTGTATTAGAGTTTTCCCAGGAGAGGCAGAGATGAGTAAAAAAAAAAAAAAAAAAAGCCAGGGTGATAATAAAATAATGGATAGAGCAAATTTAACCTTTCTTACTTCTGGGGACATGACCATCTGCTTAGGTTTGGATAAAGGAATATGAGAAAAAATAATACATGTTACTTGCATACTAAAGCATTTATCTGTGCTTGACTCTCCAGCTGTCTCTGTGAGTACTATCATGAATTCTGACCCTTATTCTGAGAAAATAACATGATAAGGATAGTGATGCATTTGTCTACCTGTATTCCTGAGAGTGTTGGAGAGCGGAGTTTCCTTATTAACCTTTTTTGGATACTAAGCATGAAGAGGAATAATCCTGTGATTTTGTTAAACTACCAAAATTTGGCAGTTTATTTGATGACAGCAAAACTTAGATGAATGTAAACAATACATTATCCACCATCATATTTTCATCACAAAGGAAAAATTCGCAGCAGCGCCCAGTCTCAGGTGAAGATTCTTTTCAGATAGATAATTTATACTGTGCAATAAATTTCCTTTTCAAGCTTAGAGAAAGAGATAAAGGTGATAGACCACCAATGGTTCTGTAGAGATAGGGTTACTCAGCACTGTGGAGTTTTTGAACTTATAAAATGTCCCTTGTAAAATGCTCAGTTTAATTAACCCTTTATATTAACAGAAATAAATTATTTTATTGGTTTAATTTGTTATGTAACCATTATTGGTTTTCTACCATAGGAATACAGCTCCTTGCATTTTAAGTAGAAGTAAAGGAAGATATGTTAAATATACCTTTGACTTAAAAAACAATACCTTCAACAACATTTTTTGTTCTGTTTGTAACCTTATACAAAGCACAAAATATGTAAGATTACAAGAATGTGATTATCATGTAGAGTAACAGCCCCCCTGCATTGAAAATAATTTCTTTTCCCCCAAAGGTTTTGTTAATTTGCCGAGGTTTTCTAGTAAGCCCATTATTACATTATTAAAGTTTTTCCTTAATGTTCACAGAGAAAATGATGACAAAAGGGTAATATCTTTGATAAATAGAGACTACTTACCAATCTCCAAGAAACTCATTATGGCTTTATCATGTATACATTAGAAAGAACAGAAACTCACTTTACTATACTCCCATGTAACCAACGAGAAATTAGCAGAAGGCACTGGTTGGAACTGGAAGGAAGTTTTATAATGGGGCAGACTAACTGAGGTCTTTTGCCCTCCAAATCCTACGTTACTCTCTCTTTCCTGAAATCCAGATGTGTTTTGAGGAAGAGGTTCTGTGTTGGGACCAGTGGAGAGAAGGTTGTAGGATGAGCATGGCAGATCAGGAGAACAGCAATAACCTCAGTCCAGGAAGACATCACTGAAATGCCCATTTCAGCCCTGACTTGCCTAGACCTAGCTCTCTAATTTAGTAATAACAAATCTACCCCACACCTGTTTAAGTCACTTTTGGTCATGTTTTGTTGCTTGCAGGCAAATACTACTCTAACTGCCCAAAACTTACCATGTAGCTTACTGTTCTAAACACTTTAACATAGTTTTTCTCCTTTAACTTAAAACTACTTAAGACACAGGCATGTTATTCGCAGATGAGTAAACCAAGGCCCATGGTGAAACCACTCCTCCACCACATCCATCAGGTCATTTTTATAGTTCATTTTTCCTCCTCTTAGCTCCCCCAAAGAATCTTGTTTACAAGTCTCCAATTTTATTTTTCAGCAATTAACATCATATATATATATTTTTAAACCAGAAATATTCTGCTGCCACACTGTAGGTAACTTCTCACTAATTACTATTACTTGTATGATCTGGGGCAAGAAAAGAAATGTCTCCAAGCCTTTGTTTTCTTACAGAGTTGTAATAAGGATGAAATCCAACACTTCACTTATATGTCCTGGCCAGTCAAAACAGATACAACTTATATAGAGCACTTATATATATGCTAGGTACTGTTTTAAACACTTTTCATACAATGACTCATTCAATCCAGACAACAGTCCTAAATATTGTAATCCAAAATATAAAGATGAAAACAGGAACAGGGAGAATGTCAGTGATTTTCCTTAAGTTTTCCCAATGGTGATAAAGCAGGGTTTCTGTCCTTGGAGGTTTTGCAACAGCGTCCATGTTCTGCCCTGTATGCCACACAGGTAAGTCTATTCCCAAAGCTTTGTCCTGCATTTTATTCTTTCTCATGAATGGCTATATACTGTTAAGAGACCACACCACCTTCCTATTCCAATGGAACTTTCCCATTTGACTCATTCACTTCTAATGTGCACATCATCACACTGTGCATGTGTTTCCAACCAGTCTTCCCTCAGCATACATGACAGCATTCTGTCCCTGCACCCAAACTAATTAGGCTCTTGGTCACACCACTCATTGTACACTCCAAGTCAAATGTCTAATTACACACTCTCAGCAAGGCATCTTATTACAGTCTCAGAAAAGCTTCTCATTATGGCTTACCAGCCAGGTATCTCATTACAGGGCCTGGACACCTCCAATTTCCCACAGAGGCACCCATCTCATTAAATATTTTTGAGAAACACAAATGTGAACCAAAGACTTTAGACATTCATATCATTAAACCTGTTCTGCCATGTCCCATTTTACATTAATTCTTGACAATCATTCATGTGTGTTTCAGAGAGGCTCGCCTCATCCAGTACTGAGTGCCTGGGTATGGGGGTAGAAAAATAATCAGAAAGCATGTGTTGGAAATTCTTCATTTGCTAAACATAGAAAACCTGCACATGTTTTAGTTTTAAGAATAAAATATATACAAGTAATGTATTTACTTAACTAGAAAACAAAATTAATAAAATGAAATCACCAATACTATCATCATTCAAATACAATCATAAGCTTCAGATTGTATATTGTTTTGGCTATATATGATCAGATGTAAGTGATAGGCAGAATTATGACTCTCAAGAATATCCTGTACCCCGACTCCTGTGACAAGATACATTACCCTATGGCAAAACAAACTTTGCAAATGTAACTAAAAGTACTAATCGGTTGACTTTATGATGGGGTGAATGTCCTCAATTATTTGGGTGAGCTCAATGTAACTTATATGAGTCTTTAGAAGCAGCAAAAAAAAAAAAGCAAATTCAGAGAGATTAGAAACATGAGAATGATTCAACTGGCCACTAATATCTTAAAGATAAAGGGAACCGTTTATTAAGGAAATAAAGACCTCAGTCCTACAGCCACAACTGAATTCTATCCACAATGAAAATGTGCTCAGGAATGAGATCCTCAAAGCCTTCCTAAAATAATGCATATCTACCAAACTTTGATTTTAGGATTGTAAGACCTTGAGCAGACAATCCAGTAACTTTGAGTTAGAATTTTAACCCATATGACTATAATATGATAATATAATATGAATATGATAAAGATGAGTTATGGTGATATGTTACACATTAATAAAAAACTAATAAAATGTATATAGTTTTATAAATTGAAATTATACTATGCATTATATTTTGAAGCCCATTTATGTGAAAAGGTGTCAAAATATTTTGCATATCAAAAATGCATGTTGATACTCTGGCCAATGTGGTTCAGTTGGAGCATGGTCCCACAAGCCAAACAAAGGTTGCAGGTTCAATTCTGGTAGGGACACATGCCTAAGTTGCAGGTTCCAGTTGGGACATGTATGGGAGCCAACTGATTAATGTTTTTCTCATGCGTTGACATTTCTCTCCCTCTCTTCTTCTCTTCTCCTCTTTCTAAAATCAATAAGCATGTCTTCAGGTAAGGAAAAAAAGTGCACATTCTTTTTATTGTCTTCACATTTCTTTTATTACTGAATCATAACATATAAATAATCATGCATTTGTGGATATATAGATGATTGCTATTTTGCTATTAAGAATCAATATTATTATTGGTATACATGGCTAGATATCAATACAATAAGAAAACAAAGGTAATCAGACATTATTAAGCATAACTAGGGAGCATAGGCTTGTTTCCCTAGGAAGTTACTGCATTACACACTCCTCCAGGAACCACTGGTCTCTTCCCTGCTTACCACTGGGAGAAGAAAGAGACCAGTAAAGGGAGAGGTAAGCACATGTACAGGAGGAGCCATAATGGTGGCCACAATGGCTTGCCAGTCTAACCTGACAAAGTAATCAGGGTGGATAAAAGACACCAACCCAGAAGATCTAGCAAAGGCGTTAATTGGAAGATAGACCCATCAGAAGCCCATAAAAGCTTGGGAAATTGATTGGTTAGTTTCAAAAGGGAGCCAACTTCTTCTCAAGCCCAAGATAATATAATCAGATCACTAAGGATTTTTCTCTCTCTTTCTGTCTCTCTCTCTCTCACTCTCTTCCCCTCTGATTAACACACAGATGTCCTGTTTGTTCATATGTTGTCTATGAAGCAGGCATGTAGGACAAGCAACTGCCTTGTAGCTATGTTAGCTGATGGTGAGAAAGGCTGGACTGGACTAACCTTGGCAGGATATGAAATATCTGGACACTGGCCCTATTTCTGGGCTTGATGAAGCCTAGATTGGGCTTTTTCCATGGTGGGACAGAAGAAGATAAGACATTGGAAACCAAGGGAAACTCTTTTGATTTTGCATCTGGTGCCACAAATAAGCCTTAACACCAGACTTCATCCTCCCTTGTGCATCTCCTGAAATGCTTTCCTTGTGACTCTTCAAGGACTGTACTTCCACTGGCAGCATTATGATTTATCAATTGTGTTATTTTGGATTTTATAGCATATAAGCAATAGTATTTCCTTACCTAATAAAAACTCACTCATCAATGAGCATATGATATAATTGCAAACACAAAACTAACAAACAAGAAGTAATTATGAATTGATTAGCTGCTAAATTTAGGGGTAAGTTAGGCTGATCATCTTTACAATCACAGACAGTTTAAAAAAACAATCCGAAGGTTATTATTTAGCAGGGTTACACAAGGATTTTAATCATCTATTCTACAAATATCTACTAAAACCTCTTTTCTTCTAGACTCTGTGCTGGATTTCAGAAATAAAGGGATGATAAAACAATTAAGATTATGTCCAGTAACACCAGGTTGACTAAGGAAAATAGATAACAAGCAAACACTAACATTCTATAATAGGTGTGATTCAGAAAGAATATTTTATACCTCAATTTACTAATCTAATTTTCTTTTCAGAGGTACATTGGGTATGAAACTCAAACTAGAAAAAAAAAAAAAAGAAATTAAACATGTATATAAAAACCTGGTAGTGAAACCCAAACTGAAGACCAATGAATCTTCATAAACAAAACCTGGGAATAGAAATAAATATTTTCTAATTACCGAATTTTTGCCTCATTTTATGAGGGCATGTTGTAGAGAAATGGTATAAAATGTTCAATATATTGGGATTATTTCTCGCTGCTTCTATTATTATGTAAGTTTTGCGAGAATATTTTTATCGAAGTTACTATAAACACTATTATGTAAATTATAACTTAACATATATAAAAATGAATCTTCATGTAATATTAATATGCTTTTATATCTTAAACGCTAAAGAAATGGATTAAAAAACTACTCCTTGGCCTACAAAATGTACAAGATGATTTTGGAGCCCCTTGTCAAATGAGAACATAAGGAAGCAATCAAAGAACACCAATATCATATCAAAAAAATGCAGAACCCATCCTAACTGAACTTTAACTGCCAATGACAAGGTGATTTGAGCCTCTGCCACTATTATAATTGTAATGGATTGAAACTTATTAAATATGTTTAAGTCTATAAGCTTCTTAAAATCTGTTGACAGCAGCATTTATTGGACATTTTTGAGGGTACTAAAGAAACAACTAATTATATATTTTTTAAATTTATTATTGTTCAAGTACAGTTTTGTCCATTTCCCCTCACGACTGCCCCCCTTCCCATCTTCCCTTGACTTTGTCCATGAGTCCCCCACATGTTCCTTGACCACCCTTCCCCTGTATCCACTCTGTCTTCTGTTCACCCCTCTCCTCCATTCACCACCAGTTTATTCTTCACTTCAATGTCTCCAGTTACATTTAACTTGCTTGCTTGTTCTCTTGATTAGTCTCCACTTATAGGTGAAATCATATGGTATTTGCCTTTTACTGCCTGGCTTATTTCACTTAGCATAATGCTCTCCAAATCCATCCATGCTATTGCAAATGGTAGGAACTCCTTCTTCCTTTTCACTGCACAGTATTCCATTATGTAAATGTACCACAGTTTTTTGATCCACTCATTACTGATGGGCACCTAGGTTGCTTCCAACACTTGGCTATTGTAAATTGTGCTGCTATGAGCATTGGGAAACAACTAATTATTTTGAGAATTGGAAAATAAGCAGAAGATTCAAGCATTTGTCCAGGTCTTTGTTGTTTGAATTGGAATTTATAGTAAATGAACAGTTGATGAGAAGTTTCTTAAGGAAGTACTCTAGTTAAACAATGATAAAAGAATATTAAAATTATAATATTACAACTTGCACCCTTAATTAACCAAATAAATGCCACTAATAATTATCTATAACTACTAGTACAAAAAGAAAAACATACATTATTCATTTCCTGAAAATATTATCACTAAGTTTGAAGTAGGTTTATCATTGAATAAATAAAGTATTTAATTATTTAATTAATCTGACTACCTATTTTCAGGAAATAAAAGAAACAGAGAAATATATCAGATAGTGCTATAAATACATACCCTTCAATGTCCTGACTTTTGGCAATCCTAAAAAACAACCTGGTTTCTTCAAAAAAGATTACATTAAAAGTACAGACTAATCAACACAACATACAAGCAAGTTAAATGTAACCAGAGACATTGAGGAGAAAGAATAAACTGCCAGTGAACAGAGAGAGGGGAGAAAATGTGGGGAACAGGAGAAAGGTGGTCAAGGAACATATGTGGGGACTCATGGACAAAGTCAAAGGATGGTGGGCTCGAGGGTGGGGAGAGGGAGAGTTGGGGGGCGGAAATGGACAAAACTGTACTAGAACAATAAAAAATTTAAACAAATTTTTTTAAAATTAAACATATAAGAACAAACAAAAAAAGAAACTGTTAGTAAGAGGGTATTGGTTAGCTTTATATGTAAAGACACAATGTTAACACTAAATATTTAATAATACAAAGCATCTATTGTTAATTTTGTTTTGGTATGATATTACTGTGGTTTTTGTTTACAAAATGAATTCTTATCTACAAGAAATATATAGTTAAATATTTATGCATAAAATAATATGTGTAAAAGCCTGGGACTTTTTTCACAGTAATCCTTAGGACAGGGGTGGAAATACAGAAAAATAAGATTGGTCATTATTGAAATGATTCTTTTTGAAACGCTATGTGCAGACTTATTGTGTCATTTTCTTTTCTTTTGTATGTTTGAAATTCCTGAACTAAATTTTTATCAGAAGTCTTTTAATAAACTAAAATACTCAGTGTTTTAAAGGTTATGGTGAAACATAGTTATATGCACTATTTGTTAAGGTATAAACAGTTGTACACTTTTAGGAAAATGTTTTGTTACTATAACTATTAATTAAGAGTTAAAAAATGTATGCCACTGATCTAATAATTTCAAAATCAGGAACCTAGCCTAAATACATAATTAGTAATACAAATAAGAACATATGTGTAAAATTATTTATTAAAGTGAAATATGGAGGCAAGTGAGATATTCAATGTCATAAATAAGTAAAATATATCTACACAGTTGAATATCATGTATATATGTCTGATATTTCTTTTCTTTTATTGTCTATTTTATTAGAGCTGTCTCCATTTTTTCCCTTTTCTCCTTCTCTACCCAGCACGACCCTCTTGCCCACAGTTAATCCTCTCTCCATTGTCCATGTCCATGAGTTATTCAGAGTTTTAGTGGTAAGGGAAACTCAAGTCATGATGTAATGAAAATTGAAATAAACTGGATTTTACATGATACCATGTGATTTTTACCTATGTAAGAAATACATGTATATTCAATCATCCCGCCATGATAATTCAGCTCATATTTCTTAATTGTCTTCTATGAGCTGAAGACTAGAAAAGCTGCTGGGATACAGGGGTTTAAACTTTTTGTTTAAAAATTAAAGATAGATATTGTCTCTATTCTCAAAGCTTCAACAAGCTTTGGTTGAGCTGTTGCCTTGTTTATGTGGCACAGAATTAGGTGCAATAGCAAGTGATACACAGGGCTTTCAGTTGAAGTATTCACAAATATTCCCAAGAAATTGACAGAAAATTAAAAATAATAAGTTCTATGAAATTTTTAGCTTTAAACAACCAAAGAAATATGAGAAACATGTTCTCAACTCTTACAGAATGGCAGCAGTGAGGTCTAATGTTGGGACTTAATAAATTAATAGGATTAATAAACAAAGTGGAATGCAGAGTGGGAAAATGACAAAATATCTAGGAAAAAATCAGAATAAGCAAGAATAATGAGGTCACATTAAGATAAGTGGAAACAATTTAGTATAGTAAGAATGTAGTTTGCAACCCAGTACTGGCAAGAAAGGAAGGCCTGGGGAGGCCATGGCACATGTGTGATGAGAAGCATCTGACTGGTATCCTAGGGATGTCTTGGAAATTCGGTGGATTCAGATTTTGCTCTTCATATTTTGCTGTAGCTGAAAAACAAATAAAAATAAAAATGGAGAAATTTATAGGCTACAGACATTCTGGGTTTCTCACCGGAGATAACAAATAAGAAATATAGCATTTAAGGAAGACTAAACAAACATTGGGAAAATGGTCAGTACCAGAGAAGAAAAATAAAGGCAGAAAAGGAAACTTATAGTAGATAGTTACCATCCTCTAAATAAGAGGTATGCAGGCTCTGAATACAGAAGTTTACAAGGAGATGAAATAATTGATTAATTTGAGACACTTTGTGGAAAGAAGTGACAAGACTAATAAGTAAAGTGTAAGTGACAAAGGAAAAAGATGGGTCAAAATGTGTAGGTTGAGACAAGGAGAATATGATGCTGTCATTTGTTAGAAGTAGAGGAGTGTTTTGAAAATTAATCATTTGGAAGTCCCAAACTCTACAGCCTAGTTTTGAACAGCATAAAAATAGTTTTTGGCTCAAAGCAAAGGCACCACGCACCTGTAATGCAATATTTGTAATATATTTGTTCATTCACATATACTGTAAACATCAACCTCTGGGAGCCAAACACTCCATGACAGTAAGGGCTTTCAAACAGATTAAGAAGTAGTAAAACATATCATTTTGAAGATCAAAGTGGCTATTTCTAAAATAATGTGGCAAATAATTGAGTCGGATGTGGTAAGTATTCTCAAAGAATACTCATTCTGCAGCAATATACTTTGCTCAAATATACAACACTGAAAAATAATTGCTATTTTATATCATTACAATGTATTTTACCTATAAAGCAGCTCCATTTAATAGTTGAAATGGTACCCTTTATCATAAGTGGAATTCCTATCATATTGAGTTAGAATCATTCCTGTTGTAAAGATAAAGGAGCTACATTATTCTAGAGCAAATATTCCTGGGCCTGAACATTAGTGCACTTAATTTATGTTCTCCTGATTTCTCATACATTTTACATAGACAGGCGTCAAATTACTTGCATATGCTGAATTCAAATGGTTGTACATTAGTTAGTGAATCAAAATTTCAGGTCATTCCAGATTGGCGCTCTGCTGTCCATTGAGTAATTTGATGGTTATTTTCATCTGTGTTAGCAAGGGACTGTGTTGTAAATGTTGTTGCATCCTGCCTTATAACTTAATAAAAACTGGAAAGAAATGGAAACATAAAAGTGCTGATAAAAGTGATAAGAACTTTGTGTCTTTAAACTAATGCAATTGAAAGTAAAAAGTCATCTTTTATGCTGATTGAGTAACTCCATGGCTTCTGTAAGATCAACATCAGTAAAGTTAAGTCATTAAAGGAGAAAAAAGTTAAAGAAAAATGCAATAATAGAAATATTCAAAATCGATTTGTCCTTAAGTATATTAGATTATTGTCAGTTTCCTATAACTGAAAGTCATGCTTATAATAAATAACAGTAGCTCACACTTCTCCTTTTGATAATTGTGCATCTTTACAGAAATACATTGTTATGTAGTGAAGGATAGAATTGCATGTTCAGAATTTCAGGTTCTGAGTATACTTTTTATCTGTTAATTCATTTTACACTCATAGCAATGTTGTGAGGAGATTATGATCACCCCATCTCATTGATGACAAAACTGGAACTGACTGAGACTATTAAATTGACTGTTAAATAATTTATGAATGGTAGAGTTGAGACTCAAATTACACACTGACTATCTGTCTAAATCCACACACAAATTTATTTCATCAAGCTAAAAAAATTCTCAAAATGCATATATTTTATAAAATCAGAAAATTCTTTTTTGGGAAAATTATAGTATAAAGATCTATCTAACAAAATCTGAAGTTGCTTTTCTCTATTGTGACCATTAGTAACTATTTTAGTGTAGATTCCCCCAAAACCAGAGCATTTGATGATAGCATAGATCTGATTATTGATGGAGAATATAATTCACAGGAACAGAAGTGAGAAAGAGAAAGTGATTCAGAGAGAACTAATATAAGAATGAGTCATATACCAGTACCATGCTGTTTTGATTACTGTGGCCTTAAGGTATAGTTTGATATTTCATAGCATGATTCTTCCAACTTTGTTCTTGTTTCTCAGGATTGCTGTTGTTATGTGGGGTTGTTTTCAGTTCCATATAAATTTTTAAAATACTTGCTCCAGTTCTGTGAGATATGTCATTGGAATCTTGATAGGAATTGCTTTGAATCTACAGATTGCTTTGTGTAGTATGGGCAATTTGATGGTTTTAATTCTTTCTATCTATGAACACAGTATGTGCTTCCACTTATTTGTATCTTCTTTAGTTTCTTTCTTCAATGTCTTATAATTTTCTGAGTATAGGTCTTTTACATCTTTGGGTAAGTTTATTCCTAGGTATTTTATTCTTTTTGAAGCAATTGCAAATGGGATTGTTTTCATAAACCCTTTTGCAGCTTTTGCAGTGTTGGTGGGAATGTGGATTGGCACAACCACTGTGGAAATCCATATGGAGATGTCCCAAAAAATTAAAAATGAATTTGACTTTTGATCCAGTGATTCCACTTCTGGGAATATATTTGAAAGAACACAAAACACTAATTTGAAGGAACATAAGCACCCCTGTGTTCATTGTAGCATTATTTACAATCGCCAAGATATGGAAGCAGCCCAAGTGTCCATCAGTAGATGAGTGGATAAAACAACTATGGGGCATTTACACAATGGAATATCACCTGGCCATAAAAAAGATTAAAATTTTACCCTTTGCGAGAGTATGGATGGGCCTGGAGAACACTATGCTAAGTGAAACAAAACCAGGCAGGGAAAGACAAATACCATATGATTTGTATACCATACAAATACCATATGAATGGTACCAAATACCATTCACTCATATGTGGAATCTAATGAACAAATGGAACTAACAAGGAAAAACAGGATGATAGCTAGTGAGGGAGGGATGTTAGGGGATGGAGGGATTGAAGAAAAAGGGCTCATGGACATGGACAACAGCATGGTGATTGCTGGGGGGAGGAGAATATAAGGGAACTAAATGGTAATAGAAAAAAGTACAATAAAGATTAAGTGGAAAAAAAAAAGAATGAGATAAAGGTATAACCAACACTGTGGGTATCATGTTCCTACATGACCTTCAGAGAAGACACATGAATTGAGGAATAGGAGATAAATCACAGGTGCAGAAAGGGAACACATTTATCCATGAGATCCCATACCCATTGGTCAAAAGTTTTTCCCTGTGAGGATTTAAGTTGCCCTCACCCCAACTTCCAGGTAGTAGATGCATTGGTATAGGTACCCAGCAGACTTCTACAGTATGAGACAAGAGAAGCTTAGCCAACCCTGAGCAAGGCCTTAGTAGGTTGCTTGTTACTCAGAGCCCCTTGGAAGTGCTGTCTGTAGTGATGGCTGGGCTAACAGACAGGAGAAGCCAAGATGAGATGAACTGATAGAGCTAACTGATACATTCAGATATATGTATGCACATAATATAAAGTGTTTGTGTGTGTTTAGGTACACATGATCATCCACTAGTCCATTTATCCAAAAGCAACTTTTGAAAGCCTACAGTGTGATATTTTTTTTTTTTTTGCTAGGAAATGGTAAACCTATGCAAACACTCACACACACACACACACACACACACACACACGCACACACAGTTCCAGCCATTGAAAACATCATGCACTGAAGAAAGGAGACAGACACACAAAGACCAGCAGTAGAGTGCTGAAGTGTTGCCAGTGCTCTATTATAAGCACATGGGTGGTCTTCAAGGCATAGTGGAGGTTTATTTTCAGGGAAGATCAGGAAAAAAGAGCTGGTGTTTCCAGCAAAGGAGACTTAAGTGTTCAGATTTGACATTAAAACAAAGTTATGTTTTGCTGATGTGAGAGACCCAAAACAATGAACTTAAGGTTTTAGGTGGCCACATGACATAATTTCTATTTCACTTTCTGTCTATGGTAGAGACTATTCTTCTTGTAAGTGAGGTGGTAGAAAGGGAAACCATTAGGAAGCATGATCATGCAGGCAAGATACAAAATAGGCCTGCAGTGAGGTAGTGACTGAAGTTCGGGGTGGGATTTGAGAGAAGAAGAGACTTCAATAGATATTTCAGTGGATAGATAAACAAAAGATGGGACAAATGGGTGATGGGAAGAAGGGAGAGGAAGAAGTCAGGACTATTTGCCAGGTGCTTATCTTAGGTAACTGAATAAATACTATTTACTGATACTATTCAACAAAGCTGACACACAGGGGAAGCTAGTTCAGAGGTAAGGATAGGCAATTTGACAACTTTTATTTTTATGTGTAGTGTTTGGGGTACTCTGTATGTGGTGTGTGTGTTCATGTGTGAATGTATGTCTGTGAATATTGCCCATATTCAGGCAGCAGATGAGCAATTGCGTAGCATCCTCCAGGTTCCAGGAACAAATCTGGGTATGTTGAAGCCTGAGCCAGGATGCATCAATGCAACAAGAAGTAGCAAAAAAAAATGATGAAAACAGAATAT
Source organism: Mormoops blainvillei (assembly GCA_004026545.1). Taxonomy (NCBI): domain Eukaryota; kingdom Metazoa; phylum Chordata; class Mammalia; order Chiroptera; family Mormoopidae; genus Mormoops; species Mormoops blainvillei. The sequence continues at coordinate 156,048 of PVJD01002481.1, read as the reverse complement.
AGGAAATCAGAACTTAAGGTAGAGAGAGGGACCAGTGGTGCCTTGGGAGAAGAGTCAGAGGGAGATTTTCCAGAAAAGACATAGGGAAAAGTGTTCATGGAAAATCAAGAACATTTTCAGATGAGTGTAATCAGCAGTCCCATTAATGTTATATAGAGATACAGAAAGAATGTACAAACATGTTCTTGGCTTTTTGTTAATGACCAATAATAGTGGCTGGATAACAGTGAGGGGTTCACAGAGAGTGCACTCATTGAATTAGGTGCTGAGTGTGTGTGAGTAGGGGTGGGGAGGGAGAAAGTAAGCAAAATGTAGAAGTAGCAAGCACTAAGCAAAGAAAAACAAACAAACAAACAAACAAACAAACAAACAAAGAACAGGCCTTGATCAAGATGGTGGAGGAGTGAATGAAAGTCACATTGACCTCTTCCCAGGACCAATCTAGAATTACAACTAAATTGTGGAGAAATCACCCAGAACAAACAACTGAGCAGTCGTGACAGAGAAGCCTCACAACCTTGGACACACAGAAGATTCAGTTCAGCACAACCTGACTGGTGAGGAGTGAGGTGTGGACTCAAGAAGGTTGGTGGGGCACCCTTAAGTGGCAGTGCCACAGGGATATTTAAGCAGCCAGTTGGATCCCAGTGAGAAGACTGGGGTCTAAACCATAAGCGGGGATCCCCAGCCTACAGAACCAGACCCAAAAAGTACACAGGTAATAGCCAGCTGTAAAAAGCTGCAGGGTTGCTCTCTGCCAGAGGTGGATGGCTGGAGACTGAAAGAACTGTTTAAAGGGCAAAAGCATAAATTTTCATCTGCAGGAAATTACCCTGTGCTCTAGCAAAGGTGGGGGTTGAGTGAGCTAGGGACACATAAGAAAATACTAGGGACAGAGGCTTTGGGGAGAGAACTGAGAAAGTAGCCACCAAGATCCTGGTGCTGAGTCATCTCACATGCAGCAGCAACCATCTTGCTTAGGCAGACCACTCCCCTGAGTGGGTGAATCCTGATATGAAACAATCACCTGACCCCAAGTAGGGACTTTGCCCTGGCTCTGTGGTGCAAAAGCCTCACTGCTGAGTGCTGAATGGCAGTCACAGACAGCAGATCCCCGCAAAGGTGGGGGGTCGGCAGAGTGGACTAGAGACACTTGAGGAGAGACTGGAGATGAAGACTTTGGGGAGAGAACTGAGAGAGTAGCCTTCAGGATCCTGGTGCTGAATCATCCCCCATAAGGTAGCAGCCATTGAACTCACACAGACCACTTGCCTCTCAGCAACAGCAGCCTGAGGGAAAACATTAGCCCCAACCCCAGGAGGGATTCTGCCTTGCACTATGGTGCTTAAGTTTGACTGTTGAGTGCAGAGAGACTAGATGAACAACTGAATGAGAAAGCCAAAGACAGTACATCCCAGAAAGTCTCAAACATGTTGCCTAAGATCAGACTGGATCAACTTCTGACATCACCAGAGGCGGATCCAGAAGGAAAAAAACAAAATCAGTAAATACTAGAGGCTACTGAGATGAAATACACTGTGGTCTTCTCCATGATTTGCAATACTTTCTATACTGCAGAGTTTTTTAACATTCAGTTCTTGTCCATCAATTTGGTGCATATTAAGTCACTAGATTTTATACTATGGCTTATTTTTCTCCTTTTTAATAGTAGTCTTAATCTCTTTATAGCTTTATCAACACTGGTTCATTTGCTGTTGATAGTGGGATTGCAGTGGGGAGTAATTTATGCAGTCATGGATTTGTTTACCAGGTTTTGTGGTTTTGCTCCAGCAGCCAAATAATGGGAAGATGAGGAAACAATCCCCAATCAAATAGAGAAGAGGAATCTTGAGGAAGACTACTAAATGAAGTAGAGACAAGTAAACTATCAGATATTGAGTTCAAAACAATGGTTACAAGGTAGTTCAGTGAACTCAATGAGCTCAGTAAGAATTACAAAATACTACAGGGAAACTATGAGGAACTTACTATAAACTATGTCAGCATGAAAAAGGGCATAGAAACTATCTACAAGAACCAAGGGGAAACAAAGAGTACAATTTCTGAGTTGAAGAACACAGTAGAAGGAATCAAAAGCAGGTTAGACAAAGCAGAGGATAAAGCCAGCAAGCTGGAGGACATGGTAGAAAAAAGTTCCCAGGAGCAGCAAGAATGAAAAAAAGGCTCAAAAAGAATGAAGAGGGGTTAAGGCAAATACAGGAGAACCTAAAACATAATAATATCTGTATAATAGGAATTCCAGAAGGAAAAGAAGAGGAGCAACGTATAGAAAACTGGTTTCAAAAAGTAATGATGGAAAACCTCCTTAATTTGAGGAAAGAAAAGGTCACACAAGTCCAGGAAGCACAGAGAGTCCCAATCAAGAAGAACCCTAAGAGACCCAGTCCAAGACACATTATAATTAAAATGGCAGATATCAAGGACAAAGAGAAAATCTTAAAGGCAACAAGGGAGAAATGGGTAGTAACATACAAGGAAGCCCTGATTAGCCTAGCTGCTGCTGTGTCCATGGAAACACTACAAGCCAGAAGGGAATGGCAAGAAACATTCTGAGTAATGAAAAGCAAAGAACTGCAAACAAGACTACTCTACCCAGCAAGTCTTTCAATTAAAATTGAAAGTGAAATGTGTTTCCCAGGTAAAGGAAGGCTAAAAGAATGCACCTCTACCAATGCAGCATTGAAAGATATGCTAAAGTGACTGCTTTAAAAAGATGAAGAAAAAGAGTGAGATAGAGAGGAACACAAGTACATAGGGAAAAAATGAATAAGTGCCTATCAGTAATAACTTTAAATGTAAATGGATTAAATGTTCCAATTAAAAGACAGAGTAGCTGAATGAATAAGAAAATGGGACTCGCATATAAACTGCCTACAAGAGACTCACATATGAACAAAGGACCTACACAGATTGAAAGTAAAGTATTGGAAAAAATATTCCAATCAAACTGACAGGAAAAATAAAAAAACATGGTAGTAATACTTATATCAGACAAAATAGACTTCAAAACCAAGGACAGAAAAAGAGACACAGAAGGACACTTAATAATAGTCAAAGGAAAAATCCATCAAGAAGACATAAACATTGCAAACCTTTATGCACCCAAAATAGGAGCACCCAAATATATCAGAAAAATCCTGGAAGACTTCAAGAAAGATGTAGACAGAAACACACTTATAGTAGGGAATTTTAACACCTAACTATCAATAATGGATATATCATCCAAACAAAATATCAACAAGGATATTGTAGAGCTAAATGACACATTATACCAAATGGACATAACTGACAGACATATACAGAACATTTATACCAAAGAAGCAAGCTACACATTCTTTTCAAATTCACATGGAACATTTTCAAAGATAGACCACCTGATAGGACACAAAACAAGCCTCAAAAAATTCAAGAGAATTGAAATCATATCACGTATTTTCTCAGACAACAAGGACATGAGTCTAGAAAGTGACCTCAAGGAAAAAAAATAAATAAAACACATTCAAACTCATGGAGACTGAGTAGCATGATATTAAACAATGAATGGGTCAATAATAATATCAAGGAAGATAGCGAAAAGTTTCTGGAAACAAATGAAAATGAACATACAATAGTCCAAAACCTATGGGACACAGTGAAGCTAGTCCTCAGAGGAAAGTTCGTAGCAATACAGGTGTAACTAAAAAAGATAGAAATATTTCAAATAAACAACCTAAGACTATGTCTACAAGAACTAGAGAAACATGAACAAACAGCCCAGAGAAAGCGGAAGGAATGAAATAATCAAGATCAGAGCAGTACTGAATGACATCGAGGCTATAAGAACAATTCAAAGGATCAATCAATCCAGGAGCTGGTTCTTTGAAAAGATAAACAGAAATGACAAGTCTTTAAGCAGATTCATCAAGAAAAAAATGAAGAGAACCCAAATAAATAAAATAAGAAATGAAAGATAATAAATTACAACTAATACCACAGAAATACAAAGGATTGTAAGAAATAACTATGAGCAACTATATACCAAGAAATTGGAAAACCTGTGTGAAATGGACAAATTTATAGAAAAATATCATCTTCCAACACCGAATGAAGAAGCAGAAAACCTCAACAGACTGCTAAAAGCTGGGGAAATTGAAGCAGTAATAAAAAAACTCCAGGCACACAAAAGCCATGGACCATATGGTTTCACAGGAGAATTGTACAAAACATTTAAGGGAGAGTTAACCCCTGTCTTTTTCAGACTATTCCAAAAAATCCAAAAAGAAGGAAGACTCCCAAACTCTTCTTATGAGGACAGCATCATCCTCATTGCAAAATCATATAAAGACACAACAAAGAACGAAAACTACAGGCCAATATCACTGATGAACATAGAAGCTAAAATCTGCAACAAAAATATTGGCAGACTGCTTCTAGCAATACATTATAAAGATCATCCACCATGATCAAATGGGATTCATCCTAGGAGGCAAGGGTGGTACCATATTCAGAAATCAATAAACATAATACATTGCATAAACAACAGGAAAGACAAAAATCACATAATCATATAAATACATGCAGGAAAAGCATTTAAGGTACACCACCCATTTATGATAAAAACACTCAGCACAGTTGGAATAAAGGGAGCATACCTCAACAAAATAAAGGCTATATACAAGAAACCTACACCCAAAATTATAGTGAACAGGCAAAAACTCAAAAAGCTTTTCCACTAAGATCAGAAACAAGACAAAGGTGTGCACTTTTACCACTTCTAGTAATCAAAGGATTAGAAGTCCTAGCCATAGACATCAGACATAAAAAAGAAATAAAAGGTATCCAATTTGGAAAGGAGGAAGTAAAATCATCATTGTTTGCAGATAACATGATAAGTACATAGAAAAACCTATAGATTCCACCAAAAAAGTACTCATCTAAAAAGTGAATGTGTCAAAAGAGCAGGATATAAAGTTAATATGCAGGAATTGAAGGCATTTTTACATGCTAGCAAGGAAATATAAAAATCAGAAATCAGGAAAAAAATCCCATTTGCTATACCAACAAGAAAATTGTTTTTCTTGTTGCTGTAGGAAACTTAAACTGTTTGTTTATGTTTCTAGGTATAGAAAAATAAAATACCTAGGAACAAACTTAACCAAGGAGGTTAAAGACCTGTACTCAGAAAACTACACCACACCAAAGAAAGAAATTAAGGAAGACACAGGTAAGTGGAAGCATATACCATATTCATGGATTTGAAGAATTAACATCATCAAATATCCATACTGCCCAAAGCAATTAATAGATTCAAGTCGATCCTTATTAAAATAAGTTACATTATCACGGATATAGAACAAACATTTCAAAGATATATGGAACCATAAATGACCCTGAGAAGTTGCAACAATTTTGAGAAAGAAGAACAAAGTAGGAGGGTCACAATACCTGACATCAAACTATATTCTACGGCCACTATAATAAAAAAGTCTGTTATTGGCATAAGAGCAGAAGCATAGATCAATGGATCAAGAGCATTATCAATAGAGAGTCCAAAAATATACCTATGTCTCTATTGTCAATTCATATTCGACAAAGGGGACAGAAGCATAAAATGGAGTAAAAATAACCTCTTCAACAAATGGTGTTGCGATATCTGGACAGCTACATGCAATTAAATGAAAGCTGAGCTCCAACTTACATCATACACAAAAATAAACATTCGAAGGATAAAATATTTAAATATAAGTCACGACAGCATAAAAGTTCTAGAGGAGAACTTAGGCAGGAAATATCAGATTTTTGGTGTTGCAATACTTTCACTGATATGTTCCCTAGAGTAAGGGACATAAAGGAAAGAATAAACAAATGGGATTTCATCAAAATAAGAAGCTTCTGCATGACTAAAGAAAACATCAGCAAGCTGAAAAGGGAAGGAACCATATTGGGAAATATATTTGCCAATAATACCCCAGAGAAAGGTTTGATCTCCAAAATATTTGAAGAACTTACATGACTCCACTCCATGAAGACAAATAATCAAATTAAAAATGGGCAAACATATGAACAGACACTTCTCCAAGGAGGACATACAGAGGACCCAGAGACACATGAAAGGATGCTCAGTATCACTAACGACCAGAGAGATGAAAACTAAATCCTCAATGAGATACCACTTCACACCAGACAGAATGACAATCATAACCAAATGAATAAACAAGTGCTGGTGAGGATGTGGAGAAAAGTGAACCCTAGTACACTGTTGGTGGGAATGCAGACTGGTGCAGCCACTGTGGAAAACAGTTTGGAATTTCTTCAAAAAACTAAAAATTGAACTTCCTTTTAACCCAGCAATTCCCCTCCAGGATTATACCTTAAGAATCTGGAAACACCAGTTTGAAAGAATGTATGCACCCCAATGTTCATAGCAGCACAACTGCTAATAGCCAAGAATTGGAAGCAACCTAAGTGCCCAACAGTAAATGAATGGATCAAAAACTATTGGACACTTACACAGTGGAATACTACGCAGCAGAAAGAAAGAACTACCACCCTTTGCAACAGCACAGATGGATCTGGAGAACACTATGCTCAGTGAAATAAGCCAGGCGGTGAAAGACAAATACCATGTGATCTCACCTATAAGTGGAACCTAATCAACAAAATAAACATGTGAGCAAAATATAACCAGCGACATTAAAATAAAAAACAGACTGATAGTAATCAGAGGGGAGGAGGGAGAGGGATGACAGGGGAAAGGGAGCTGAAGGATCATCAAAGACATGCATGAAGGACCCATCAACAGAGCCAAATGGTGGAAGTATTGAGGGTGGGAGGTTGGGGTGGGTTGGGCTCTGGTAAGTGGTGGTGAAAAAGTGTTGACAAAAATAAAGTGGACAGGGTGAGGCTGGGAGTAGTGTGGGAAATTAAAAATCCAAAGAAGTGGTGTGTGCAGTCCATGGACATGGGCTAAGAGGTGTGAGGTGATAGAATGGGGTGCAGGGTCAGGGGGATGAAGTCGGGGGGGATTGGGACAACTGTAACTGCATTATCAATAAAATAGACCAAAAAATAAAAAAAAGAAAAATAAAGAAAAGAAACATTGATAAAATAGAGCTAGTGGGGGAGGATACATGTCAAGCTTGGTGTTCTTAAAAAAAAAAAAAAGTAAGAATCCTGAAAAGTTTCAAGCTCAAAGGGAGATACTCAAAGTTTTAAGAAAGTTGAAGGTAATTCACACAGTAACATTCCAAAATAGGTGAAAGAAGGTGCTGGTAGTGTGTTGTTTGTAGGCTATATTTCTGTCTCCACTAGGTCATGAATTAGTTGAGTGCACTCTGGCTTGTCTACCTAGTGTCTTTATTTTTTTAAATTATTTTGTTATTGTTTATTTACAGCTGTCACCATTGCCCCACCCCGATTACTCTCCCCTACCCTAACCACACTCCACCTCCCATAATCAATCCTCCCCACCCTGTTTCTTTGTTCATGGGTCCTTTATACATGTTCCTTGACTTGACCTAATGTCTTTATGTTCATTTATTCTCATTTGTAAAACAGAAGTTTGAATAACATTCTGGACCTGGATATAGCTACACACTATAAGCATGCAAGATCGTTACACCTCATGAGAAACTGTTCAGACTTTGCTCTTACTGGTATTTTTATCCAGTCAGTTTTTGGCTGTTTCGATTGTGACAGGGGTAGTGAGAGTTCACTGGAACCTTAATCAACTCTCTGAATTAGGAAAAGTTACCACATCCTGGATCTTTATATCTTTATATTCCTTATACAGTGATCTCCCTTCTCATTCCCTAAGAGACACATCCAGGAAGTCACTTCCACTGAAATATAATAGAGAATTTATTGCTTCAAAAGACACCCATCCTGTTTAGAAAGGCAGAAAGGTATTCATATTCTAAGGCAAGCAAACAAGCATGCCCATTGCATAGAAAAAAAAAAAAGCTCTCTGATGAAAGCTTAAGGACAAAACAAAATGGACAGTGGGCAACTGCATGTGATCTATGAGCAGGAGTCTAATTAGTACTAAGCGTTACAGAAGGTGATGATTTCTTCTACCTGGTCTTGGCACCTGCTGACAACTCAGTAGTAACCCTTTGTTCCTCTATCATCGGATAATTTGCAGTCTCATATTTCCCCATTAAGAAACATAAACTGGAGAGGTAAGTACCATGTTAGATCACTTTTAACAAGCTTTCACCAAAGATGACAGTTCAAGACTTCCTGCAGGAACCCTAATGACTTTCCCATATATATACTTAGCAGAGTAGATTACAGTATGACAGAGAAAGCAACGTGAGAATTAAAATATTCACATTTTTAGTGCCCACATTTATTTTGTTGACCACCCCAGTTTGTTTCCACATCAAGGGATATTTCACAATTTATGAGATTGTGGTGATTTTATCAATGGTGACGTTGAGCATTCTTAGAGCCATACTGTTCATCATATATACTTTTGTTTAACCATGAGTGTGGCAAACATAATGCTCCTTTATTTACTTTTCTGTTTCAGAAAGTAAGAAAGTAGCTAATTTTTCACCTGAGGATATGTTCACTGATTTAGAGAAAGAAAGAGAAAGAGGCATCGATGTGTGAAAGAAACATCAATTGTTTGCCTCCCCTATGTGTCCTGACTGGGAACTGAACCTGCAACCTATGTATGTACCCAGAGAGAATAGAACCTGCAAACTTTGGTGCACAGGACAATGCTCGAACCAAATTAACCATCAGACCAGGGCATAAGTAGCTATTTTTAGACTTTGAAAGACTTAAAACCAGAAACATAAAAATAATTGTACTTAATAAAATAGTATAATAGCCATGAAAGAAATCCACATAGAATGGTATCCTGAGTATTCTGATTGCTTTTAAAGAAACAAAACTCAAACTAGCTTAATTTGGAAAAGTCATGTAACAAAATATAAAAAGGCATAGACATCGGAGCCAGGGACAAAAAATGACATGTGATTCTTTCTGTAACTTTTCTCTGTTTCTTTCTCAGGAAGTTTTATTCTTTAACATCTATTTAATCCACAAAGCTAGAATCCTAGCTCCCAGAACACCCACCCAGTCCATATCATTCCAGATTCCCCTCACTCACAGCTCTTATTTGAAAATAATAATAATAATAATAACACTGAACTACAATGGTTCACCTACTGATGATTCACTGGACTAATGATTCTGATCAGCACATGAGGCAATAGTGCCTGGGCTATGAAGAGACCCTAAATCCCAGTACCCATTAGCACCAGCTAGTACCAAAGTTATACAGTCTCTCTAAGAGGAAAGAGTATAGAGGAGGAATAAAGAATGGTAAATGTCTGCTGCTGGGGGTTAGGGCAGAAAGAAGGGAAAGAGTAATTTTAATCAGGATAACTGGGATATAACATCATAAATTAGATGGTACTTGTATTGAGCCTTGAAAGATAAGTATGGCCTGAGGAGGAGAAAGTCCGAAAGTCCTCCAGACAGAATTTTTAGAAAAGGCAGCCATGCATCTTTATGGAAATAAACCTAGTTCAGCCCAAGATTTATTAGGTTAGGTATAGGGATGATCAGTCCTAGGCTAGAGAGAAAACCAGCACCCTCTCCTGGGGCCCTTGAATGCCATGCTCATGAATTTAGTGTCATCCTCAAGTGTAATGAGAAAACATTGAGGACTTCATCCATGTTTTCCTCTATAAAATTTACTCCAGCAACTTTACTGAAAACTTACTGGGGCAGAGGTAAGAATGTAGCAGCAGAGACAGTAGGACCAAGTAGAAAGCTTTTAGAATTTGATTTTATCATCAATACATTTTTAATAAATAATAATGGGATTAATTTAAAACATATTTCATTTTATAAGTTCTTTTGGCTGAACTATTGTGAATCATGCAAAATACCTGAGTAGTTTAAGTGGTTGAAATTTTTTTTCCTGTTCAAAAATTTTTATTGTTTGTTAATAACTATAGTCCTCTTAATGCCTTAAAAATTCAAACATTATCAACAAGCATGTAGAACTCAGAATATGGGCATCATCAAACTCTCTATGTACAGGGGGAACCACCACCATATCATAACAGAATAGGTATATTCAAATTTAGCTTTTAGTAAGAATTTTCAATTAGCTGATCTAGAGTCTCAGTTAGAGTTCCTTGTTCTTTTGTCTTTTTTATGGTTGTTCAAGTACAGTTTTGTCCATTTTCCTCCCACCATGCCCTCCCACTCTGCCCACCCCCTCCCCCAAACCTTGATCCCACCCCACCTTGACTTTGTCCATGAGTCCCCCATACATGTTCCTTGACCACCCTTCCCCTGTTTCCCATCATCTTATGCTCCCCCTCTCCTTTGTTCTCTGTCAGTTTGTTCTTCACTTCAATGTCCCTGTTTACATTTTACTTGCTTGTTTGTTCTACTGATTAGTCTCCACTTATAGAGGAAACCATGTGGTATTTATCTTTCGCCACCTGGTTTATTTCATTTAGCATGATGCTCTCCAGATCCATCCATGCTATCAAGAATGGTGTGATCTCCTTCTTTCTTTCTGCTGGGTAGCATTCCATTGAGTTCATGTACCACAAGTTTTTATCCAATCACCCACTGATGGACATTTTGGCTGCATCCAAATTGTAGCTATATAAATACCACTGTAATTAACATAAGGGTATATATATATTTTTTTGAATTAGTGTTTTAGGCTTCTTCTGATATATCCAAAAGTGGAATTGCTGGGTCATAAGGCAGTTCCATTTTAAATTTTTTGAGGAAGGTCTATAATGTTTTCCACATTGACTATGCCAATCTTTCCTTTTGAAAAAGCCCGATGTACCTGAAGAGTGTTATGCTAAATGAAATAACCCTGTCAGAAAAAGACAAGTAACATGATTTCACTGATATGTGGAATCTAATGAACAAAATAAACTAACAAACAAAATAGAAAAACTCATAGTTACAGGGAATAGATTGACAGCTGTCAGAGGGGTGGTGGTTGGGATTCCAGGTGAAAAATGTGAAAGGGTTATGGAGAACAAAACAAGAAAACACAGATGCAGACAATGTTATGGTGATTAGCAGAAGAAAATGTTGTGTGGGAAGGTAGCTGAGAGTAAATGGTTATGGAAGTAGACTTGATTTAGGGTGTTAAATATCCAATATAATAAAGAGATGATGTATTATAAGTTGTGCAACTGATATATTTATAATTTCATTAATCAATGTCTCCTCAATAAATTTAGTGTTGTTGTTGTTTTTTTTTTAAGAGTCTCATTTGCACTAGAATCTAATCATGTCCAGGTGCTTGGATGCCTTTCTTTAAAGGAAATTTTGGGGGTAAATATAAATGTACTTTATATAAGATAAAAGGATGTAGCCTGTTACACACAGGATGTATAGTTCTGTTTTTTCTACTCCCAAGAGGTAAGATCTTTGACTCCCAATCTCAAGATATCTTGCTAACTCTGTATGCAGGAAAGACCACCTGGTCACCATTGCAAAGACACCAGACAGGAACCCATGAAGAAGTTAAGAAATCAGGTTAAGAAAACTACTGAAGCAAAGTGGCAACATAATAAAGGCCAAATATGGAATAACCATAGCTAACATTTTACCTGGTAGGGAAAAATTAAAGTGTGTCCCTTAAGATCAGGAACAAGACAGGGGTATCCACATTCACCACAAATGACAAGTATTGAGGAGTATGTATGTAGAAAAAAGGGAACCCTTGTGCACTGTTGGTTGGAGTGCAGATTGGTGCAATCACTATAGGAAACAGTATGGAGTTTCCTCAAAAAATTAAAAATGGATCTGTCTTATAACCCAGTAATTTGAATTCTGGGGATTAATCTGAAGAAACTCAAAGCACTAATTCAAAAGAATATATGCACACTTATGAATGTTTATTGCAGCATTATTTATGATAGTCAAGCAATGGGAGCAACCCAAGTGCCCATCAATAGATGAGTGTATAAAAAAGGTGATGGGGCTTATATACAAAGAAATATTACACAGTCATAAAGAGAATAAAATCTTACCATTTTCAATGGTGTGGATTGACCTAAGGGTGTTATGCCCAATGAAATAAATCAGCCTGTGAAAGAAAAATACCATATGATTTCACTCATGTGCAGGATTTGATGAAGAAAATAAATGAAAAACAAAATAGAGCCAGACTCATAAATTCAAAAAGAGAACTGGTAGTTACTTCAGGGGAGGGGAGGTTGGGGCAGTGGTTGAAAGAGGTGAAGGGACTAAGCAGTACAAATTGGTAGTTACAAAATATTTAGGGGGAAATCAGTAAAGCATAAGAAATATAGTCAATATTATTATGATAACTATATATGGTGTCAATTGGTGTACTGGAAATATTGAGGGGAACACTACGTAAAGTATATGGTTTTCTAACTACTAAGCTGTACACCCAAAACCAATACATAATAAAATTTTTAAAACATTGATATAACAAGTACTGGTAATGATGTACAGAAATTATAACTCTTATATACTGTTGATGGGGATGTAAAATGCTGCAACTTCTTTGGAAGTTTGACAAATCCTCACCAGGTTAAACAGAGAGGTACCATATGACCTAGTGATTCCACTCCTAGGAATATATCCAAGAGGATTGAAAACATGTCAGTACAAAAACCTGAACATGAAATGTTCACAACAGCATTATTCTTAATAGGCAAAAGGTAGAAATAATCCAAATGTCCACAAATGAATGAATTAATTAATATAATGAGATATATCCATATAATACAGTTGTATTCAGCAGAAAAAAGAAAGTTGCTGAAGCTTGCACAAGTATTGACCATGAACACAATCCATGACCCTGAAACCCTTACTCATGTTTACTAATTATTTTTTTTCCTTTAACTCCCCTCCCCATTGCAAGCATAGAGGAGTTCAGGATTTTAAGCAATAGTTTCTAATTCTCCTTCTGTGGCATGCTGTAATAGAACACATCTAATCTCTCCACTCCAATTCTCTGTGCTCATTGTTTGGCTCTGCTGTTCTCTGTGTGGATGGACTATCATTTGTTCTGTTACACATCCAATGTAAGTGTGTGTGAGATCATAGCGTCAATTAATACCACACATGGAGTGTGGGAGAATGCTGGTTTCATTCTTTCACCTTTTCTGCCCCACAGGGTATAAGACAGCATAATAAGAAGGGAACAAATATGACACAGAGTAGGAGAAAAAAAGTAATAAAGGTACTTGCCATTATAAATTTATAATTCAGACTATGAAAGATATATTATAAACATGTGCTGTACCTTATCAAATGTTTTTTCTGCATCTATTGATATGATCATGTGATTTTGTCTTTCCTTTTGTTTATGTGATATATTACATTTATTGATTTGTGAATATCGTACTATCCTTGTATACCTGGGATGAATCCTACATGATCATGGTGTATGATCTTTCTAATGTATTGCTGAAGGCAGTTTGCCAGTATTTTGTTGAGGATTTTAGCATCTAATTCATTAGTGATGTTGGCCTGTAGTTTTTCTTTTTTTGTTGTGTCTTTATCTGGTTTTGGGATTAGGATGATGCTGGACTCACAAAATGACATTGGGAGTCTTTTCACCTCTTGGATTTTTTGGAATAGTCTGAGAAAGATAGGGGTTACCTCTTCCTTAAATGTTTAGTAAAATTCTACTGTGAAATCATCCAGTCTTCTGTGTGCCAGGAGTTTTTTGATTACTGCTTCAATTTCACTAGCTGTTTATCAGTCCGTTCAAGCTTCTGCTTCTTCTTCATTCAGTTATGGAAGATTATATTTTTCTAGTAATTTGTCCATTTCACCAAGGTTTTCAAATCCTTTGTCATATTGTTCTTCATAGTAATATCTTACAGTCCTTTATATTTCTATGGCATCAGGTGTAATCTCTCCTCTTCATTTGTGATTTTATTTATTTGGGTCTTTTCTCTTTTTTACTTGATGAACCTGCTGAAAGGCTTGTTGATTTATGATAAAAACAATCAGCAAAGTGGGAGTAGAGGGAGCATACCTCAACATAATAAAGGCCATATGTGATAAACCTACAGCCAGCATCATACTCAATGGTCAAAAACTAAAAGCTTTCACACTAAGAACATGAACAATACAAGGGTGTCCACTTACACCAATTTATTCAACATAGTATTGGAAGTCCTAGCCACAGTGATCAGGCAAGAAAAAGAAACAAAAGGCATCCAAATTGGAAAGCAGGAAGTAAAACTGACACTGTTTGCACAGGATATGATCGTGTACATATAAAATCTTATAGTCTCCAAAAAATTACTTAACCTAATGAATGGATTTAACAAAACAGCAGGATATAAAGTCAATATTTATAAATAGAAGGAATTTTGTATACCAACAATGAAATATCAAAAACAGCAATCAGAAAAAATAATGTCCCTAGGAATAAACCTTACCAACGAGGTAAAAGACCTGCACTCAGAAAACTATACAACACTGAAGAAAGATATTAAGGAGGACAGAAATAAATGGAAGCATATACCATGTTCATGACTGGAAGAATTAATGTCATCAAAATGTCCATACTACTTAAAGCAATTTATAGATTCAATGCAATCCCTATTGAAATATCAATGACATATTTCACAGGTATAGAACAAACAACTCAAAAATTTATATGGAACCATAAATGACCCCAAATAGCTGCAATAATTTTGAGAAATAAGGACAAAGTGGGAGGGATAACAATACCCTATATCGAACTATACTACGAGGCCACTGTAATCAGAACAGTCTGGTACTGGCATGAGAACAGACACATAGATCAATGGAACAGATTATGGAGCCCAGAAATAAACCCATGTCTCTATGGTCAATTGATATTCAATGAAGGGGGAAGAAGCATCAAATGGAGTAAAAATAACTTCTTCAATAAACCGTGGTGGGACATCAGGAGATCTACATGCAAAAAAAATGAAACTCAACCACCAATTTACACCTTACATAAAGATAAACTCAAGGTTGGTAAAAGACTTAAATATAAGTTGCAAAACTATAAAAGTCCTAGAGGAGAGCAGAAGCATGAAAATCTCAGATGTTCCTGGAGCCATATTTTCACTCATATGTCCCCTACAGCAAGGGACATAAGGGAAAGAATAAACAAATAGAACTTCATCAAATTAAAAAGCTTCTTCATGGCTAAAGAAAACATCAACAAAATGAAAAGAGACCCAAACATATGGGAAAATATATTCACCAGTGATACATCAGACAAGGGCGTGATCTCCAAAACATATAAAGAACTCACACAACTCCACTCCTGGAAGACAAACAACCCAATTAAAAAATGGGCAAAGGATCTGAACAGACACTTCTCCAAGGAGGAAATACACAGGGCCCAGAAACACATGAAAGGATGCTCAACATCACTAGCCATCAGAGAGATGCAAATGAAAACCACAATGAGATACCACTCCACACCAGACAGAATGGCCATCATAACCAAATCAACAACAAGTGCTGACAAGGATGTGGAGTAAAAGGAACCCTAGTACTCTATTGGTGGGAATGGATACTGGTGCAGTCACTGTGGAAAACAGTATGGAATCTCCTCAAAAAACTAAAAATGGAACTGACTTTTTAGCTAGCAATTCCACTGCTTGGATTATATCCTAAAAATCCAGAAACACCAATTAAAACACTTATTTTTTTTAATATTCAATTAAATCAGTTGTAGTCTCTTCCATGCATACATTGTAATGAATGACCTCATGTCACTGCTACCTTCAGGTTCCATTTTAGTTCAGCAAACCTAAAAAATCAAATTTGAAAAACACTTGAAGGATTTTTCAAATATCCAAACTATATTTAATTCTATGAGAGTTAAAAATTTATCCTTTGGACCACTTATATTTAATTTAATTTTGTAATGTTATTTGCTGAAGTATATTGTCTTGTTGAAAATTTCTGTGAATTTGCTATTTACGCTTTGATGTAATTTGCTGCATATCAACATTATATTATACTGTGGTTTTTAACACATTGAAACTTCTTTCTTTCTGTTGCATATTGTTTAATTATAGTTTTTCTCATTGCTCTCCCCTGTCCTGCCCCTGCATTGTCCTTGTCCATGTGTCCTTTATATACATGTCCCTTGACCCTTCTCCTTCTTTCCCCTGTTATCCCCCTCCCCCTCCCCTCTGGTTACTGTGAGCTCATTCTTTATTTCCATGTCTCTGGTTCTATTTTGCTTGCTTGTTTGTTTTGTTGATTGCATTTCACATATAGGTGAGATCGTATGGTATTTGTCTTTCATCACCTGGTTTACTTCAGTTAGCACAATACTCTCCAGTTCCATCCATGCTATTACAAAAGGTAGGAGTTCCCTCTTTCTTTCTGCTGCGTAGTATTCCTTTATGTAAATGTACCAAGTTTTTTGATCCACTCATGTACCAATGGGCATTTAGGCTGTTCCCAGCACTTGGCTATTGTAAATAACACTGCTATGAACATTGGGTACATAGATTTTTTTTGGAAGTTCCTAAAAAATCTAAATATGGAACTGTCTTTTGATCTGGAGATGCCACTGCTGGGATTATAGGTTATCTGAAACACCAATTCAAAAGAACCTGTGTTTTTGTTTTCTTTAAATAAACATTTAAAATAATAATATTAGAGATAATTTGTTAGTAGTGATGATTATGATTATGAATATTAGAGTCATACCAAAGCTAGAGAGGACTAGGAGCCAATTAATATGTTGGCTTGTGCTAAATATCACCATTTTAAATTAATCAATGAAGTTTTCAAATGTACAAAAACATGCAACAGGTTTATTGCTGGAAGTAAAATAGTAGACAAAAATATCATTGGTCTCACAGAACTTATAGACCCTCAGGTATAAAGAATAACAAAAGAAATAAAAAGGAAGTTGAACAAATTTTGCAAATATAAGAAAAGTAAAAAAAAGATAAAGTGTGTCAAGTAAATAGTAAGGATACATTCAGATATAAATATTTTCTTAAATTATCAATTTTTTGATCCATCATGGATAAACCTAAAAGCTATTATGATAAGTGAGATAATTCAGATAGAGAAATACAAATACCTTATGATTTCAATTACATGTGAAATTTAAAGAACAAAATAAGCAAACAAACAAAATATAAACAAATTTACAGATACAGAGAACAGACAGTTCCCAGAAAGGAAGATGGTTGAAGTAATGGGCAAAAAAGTTGAAATGACTGAATACAAACTGGTAGTTAAAGAACAGTCAAAGGGATATGAATGACAGTACTGGGAATACAGTCAATAATATTGTAATAACTACATATAGTTTCAGGGAGACATGAAATATTGGGGGAACACTTTGTAAATTATATGATGTCTAATCACTATACTGCACACATGAAACTAATACAGAGTAATATTGAATGTAAAATGTAATTTAAAATTAAAAAATTAAAAATAGAGGACAGTTTTTATCATTTTTATTGGTATTCTATAATAGTTTTCTCAATTTTTCCCCCTTTGCCCTCTACCCATCCATCCTCACTCCCATAGTCAGTTCCCATGGAGCAGAATGAAAGAGATCAGAGGGGAGTGGGGACAGGGACAATGGTTGAAAAAAGGGGAAGGGACAAGACAGAGAGGACATTTAAACAGTATTTTTTTTAATCTTATAGTAAAAGAGTGGGGGGGGCACAGCAGGGGAGAACAATGGGGGAAGAGGTAGGACAACTGTAACTGAACAATAATAAAAAACTAAATAAAAAATAAAAACAAATCTTACAGTAACAATTAATTTTCTGAGAAATAAGCAAACTAGACTAAGAAGTATAAAATATGATCAAGTTGGTAAAATAAATTGTGATGAAAGTTGTGCACTTCCACTTTATGTACACACAAGTACCACACACACAGATGCCTACCAGCCTGCCAGTACATTTCCCATGGCAGTCTCTAGTTTGGCAGCAAGAAAAGACAACATACATGTCACATATTTTATTTCAGAGCCTACAAACAGATGCACAGTTAACTAAACAATTTTAATTTTGTTAGGCTAATTTAGCACTGATTACAATGTAGAAAAAGGGAATGCAAAAAAAAAAAAAAAGTATTCACTCACAACTTTTTCCAGCAAAACAAAAAATGTCAGTCAAATATATTGCCATAATACTGCCATACACTTTATTTTGTCTTTCAGTTATTTATGCTTTTAAGTAATTGTGTTCTGTTTAAGATCATCCATTTTATCCTTCTGCCCACTACACGCTTGAGGGAAACAGGTCACTTAGTGCACAACTGACTTGATGAATACATCATTTTCCTCAGCCCTTTTGCACTCTCTGCTCCTTGAGCTAAAATATTAAATGTAATTCAAGATTCCAAAAGTTGTAAGAATTCTTTTAACTTTGGTTTTCCATAAGAATCAACATCTCCTATGCAAATTCCATTTGAAATGGGTAACACATATTTAATTTGTAAAAGCCTCTTCATGACATGCACCGAAATAATCCAACACAGCAGATGTTCTCACCTTCAGAACATAATACACACTAAAATATGAGAATAAATAATCTTCAAATCCTCTGACCAATTACAGTGTGTGAGAGAAAAAGGGAGAGAGAGACACTAATGCATGATTACCAAGTAATGGCCTGAATTTGCTCACAAATAATGATTTGTAGAAATCACTTACAACTGGTATAAAAAGCAATGCATCACATAATTGTTGTATTTGGGTGATTTTCATTGTATTCTAACTTCACAATGAAATTAAAATGTCAATAATTCCATATGACAATTAATGAAACATTTAATAATCATAATCTCTTTTTAGTTACTATCTGGTCTAATTATTATAGAGATTTTCCGATTATAGAGCATAGTTCTAGCTTCCTTTGAGTGAAATATGTTTTTACTTAGTGTAAATAAAGAATTATGTCACTAGTGCACTGCCTAGTATATTGTCAACTGGTTATCATTTTTGTCCCCTTTAATCGCACCCTCACTTTGGTGAGGGACATACTTTTTAATAAAATATTTCTATAAGGATGGAAAATAAGTGGATATAGACCAATGAATTATCTTGTTGATGTAGAGCTACAATAATAGTGTTTGATTAAAGTCAAATTATGGTTTATGGCACTACAATTCTATAGCAGAATATGGATAGATATTTTATTATTATAATTTTAAAAGTTTTTTTCTTTCTTCCTAATGTACCTGATGTTCATTGTTTTCTACTTTTATCATTTTATTTTAGGCTAGAGAACTTTTTATTTTAACCATTACTTTTGGGTAGGTCTGCTGGGTAAACATTTTCTTGGTTTTCTTTGATTTGAGACTGCCCAGTTTTTCCCTTTATTTATAAAGGTTAGTTTTACTGGATACAAAATGCTGTGTCATCAGTGTGATTTTTCTCAACATTTGAAAAATGTTGTGTCACTTTCTTCTGAACTCTATGGTTTCTGGTGAAAACACCATTGTAATTTAAATAAGTTTTCCTCTATAGATATGTCATATTTCTCTCACAGCTTTTAAGATTTCTTGGCTTTAGCTTCAGAAACTCAACTATGATGCATCTTGGTGTGAATTTCTTTTGGTTCCTGTTAATGGGCATTGATATAGTTTCTTGAACATGTAGGTTTATGTCGTTTGTCAAATTTGTGAAATTTTCAGTCATTATTTATTTAAGTAATTTTAAAATCTTATCTGCTTTCTATAGTTTTTCAGGGATTCCAATGACATGAATGTTAGATATTTTGTTACAATAATACAAGACTCTGAGGTTGTGTTCACTTTCATTTTCTTGTCAATATATTGCCTGCGAGTTCAGATTGGACCATGGCTATGCTTCCATCTTCAAATTCTGTGAATCATTTCTTTGTCCCTTTTATTCTGCCATTAAGTCAATCCATTAAATATTTTATTTTGGTTGCTGCATTTTCTCTTCTAATATATTCATCAGGGTCTTATTTTATGCACCCTTTTCCTTTGTTCAGGTCAAGGTTTATTTTTATTTTTATTTTTATTTTTTATGTTTCAAAGGCATTTGCAATTTCTCATTGAAACATTTTTTTTTATGATTACTGCTTTAAAATCTTTGTCAAATTATTCTAACATTTCTGTCACCTCAATGTTGGCATCTGTTGCCTTTTGTATTTTATTTTATTTTATTTTATTTTATTTTATTTTATTTTATTTTGGTTTTTTGGTCTTTGTGGCCTGGTGGGAGTGTGGTCATAACATTTTCTGGGTTGGATTAGAGCAATTATTGCTGACAAGTTTTCTGTTTGCTAGGTTGTCTCTTTTCCAGAGAAAACAGGTTTTTTGGTGGATATTTTTAAAAACTGCAACCATTTTTAACTTTTTCTACTCAATATCTGGGATTTATGAGATGTAAGAAAACCCAGGAAACTCACAACCTGACCATTCCTCCACTCCTAAGGTTTCTAGTGAGTAGGCTTTCATTTCTCCACCTTTCATAGTCCTTCTGTGTGTGTCTCTGTGTGTTGTGTATATATAGATATAGATATAGATAGATATAGATGTGCATGTATATATGTGTGCTCTGTGTGTGTGTGTATGTACATATACATGTGGGTGTGTTTGTAAGTGTGTGCTGTGTGTGTGTTTAGTTACATGAATTTTAGTAGCACTTAGCAGAAGGAACAGTACACAATGGAACCTGTGTTTACTACATCTTCTGGAGATCAATAGTCTTTATGTATTCAAAATATTTCTAAATTGTGTATTCAAAACTTATTTTGTTTTAGGTAAGAACAATGTAGTCTCCTACTCAATATTGGGCTTTAACTGTCTCAGTGGAGTCTTTTGATAGCTCCTCTTAATTTTAATGTTGTACAATTTAGTAATATTTTGGTTAATGATAAGAAGTTGTTTTTTTTCAGAACATTGCATATGTTTATTTCATATATAAGAGTAGTGTTACAAGCAACACGTTTAATTCTTAACTACACCGAGTATAGTTAGCCATTTAAATATTTTTAGTTATTCCCTCCAAAAAATGGGGAGCTTTCATTTTCCACACCACATACCATAATTTCCCAATAGTTCAGTTTTTATAGGACTTTCAATTGATGAGTAAACTGCTTTGGGGATATTTCAGAACTTCTTTCTCAAAATAAAAACTAACCTGAACAAATTATATAAAACATAAATTTCTCTGCAGATTCTTTTCTTTAGAGCTCAAATGTAACTGATATTTAGTGTAATTTTTACCTAATTGCCCCATAGTAAAAACATCTGTCCTGAAAAATCTGATGGATAAATCCTGTGATCATCCAATTAATAGAACTACTTTACCTCACTGACAATTTTTATCATATTCAAAATAACCAATTCAACATGGGACATTGTTTCAGTCTTTACTGACTCATAAACATATGAACTAGTGCCCAGTTTCTGCCTCTGATAGATCTTTTTCCTCCATAAGTGGATGGAATTATTTAATACAAGTCTGATGTAGGACAACTAACCTTTTACAAACATTTATAATTTAGGTTAATGTTATTGGCTAGTGTGGAAAAATAAACACAATAATGATAGCTAGTCTACACACTCAATTCAAAATTTAATCATTTTTCCTTCTTAAATAGCATGTACTTAATTGTCAGGAGGTAGGTATTTAGTTTTCAATAACCACATTTAGGTATACATTCATAGGGCTGATTAGATAGTCCAGGTGAAATGGTTATAGAACTAGAGGTAGTATCATATCAGAAAGCTCACTTACATATCAAAATTTATTTTGATATCTGGAAGCTTACCAAAAAAGGTGAATTATTCAAACTAATTATGTCTTCTGTAACTCAGGCACTCTTCCCTTGGCAAGGGCAAGCTGAAGCTGATTCATGAAGGTGAAGGTGTTTAATGCTAAACTTTTCTTCTAAGCTTGGATTTAGACTGTTGAGTAAACTCATAATCAAGAAACCAGCATGGTCTTTCTACATTTTTATTATGTTAAGATTAGAACCCTATAAATTGATTTATCAGCTATTTTCTTTTTCTATATTATTATTGGCACTCAATTAAGACCATAGAAGCCTATAGTAATTTTTACTTTGACTTTCTCAAATAAGATCTTAAGATTATAAAATATGCATAAACATTGTACAAAATAATTTTGTCATTTAACATATTTGAAGAGATAAGATTTTCATAGTAGAATTTATACAAGGAGATAAATATTACAAATTAACATTCCTTTTAAAGTTAAATGAGTGGGATCAAAGATGGCTTCATAGTAGCTGGAAGCTCTGTCCACTTGCTTCCAGGTCCAGGCCAGCCTTGCAGCTAAATCATGTAACAAGCAACTAAAAAATCCAACTGAGAGTAACAGCACATGTGACTGTGTACAAGGGAGAGTGTGCAGGGCATGTGCACAACTGGGCAAGAGCCTGATTGTAGGTTACTTGGGTGTGGGCAACCCGGGCTCTCCTAGAAGAGCAGCTGCCATTGCCAAAGTTGAACCCAGCACTTCTGGATGAACAGATTTGGGGTGGGAGCCATTTTGAGGAATTTAAAATATCTTCCTTAAGAAGAAACCTCTGGAGTGACCACACCTTAGCACCCAAATGTGTCTCTGTACCCTCTGCCCTGGGCAGGGCCATGTACCCCACTAACACCAGGAGCCAGGACCTGGTACTTACTGGGGAAGGGCTGTTGCCTTCCTAATACTAGGTACCACAGGAACCGAGAATGGGACAGAATCTGGTGAGGGGGTTGCTATTTCGCTCAGGAGATGTGAGCTCTCAGGGCAGATATCACCAGGGTGAGGCTGTTTGCAAAAACAGCATGTTGGGAACAGGCTCGTCTGAGGCTGAGAATCACTGGAGGGAGAGGGAGAGCACCACACTATCATCCAATGTTATAGTGTCACTGTGGGACTCTTTCTAGTTACATCTGGGACACATCTGGAGAGAAACTTTATCTAAAACTGTCAGAGGCTCTGGCAGGCTGTGGCCAGCCCAGACAGTGAGAAACTTTGTGCTCTGGGGTGAGGGAGAGCGCATGGAGAACAGCTCCCCCAGGGCTAAATACTGCAGTGTGGGCCACACAGAAACTCCTTAAAAGAGGGGCTGAGGTGAAACTCCAGATTCAGCAGGGACCCTGTGCTCACTGCATGTGCACATGCATGCAGCATCTTTACCAACAAAGAACTCAGAGTGACAGAATCATACTGAAGGAACTGGCACCTAAACCAACATGGTTGGTGAGAAAGGGACTGTGCAGAGTGGGAAGTCTGGGCCCAGGTCTCCTCCAAGAGTGGCAGGCTGGGGACTGGATGGCCAAGACTTGAATGCTTGAGGTTTGCTGCAGCCAGGTAGGCTTTCTCAGAGGCAGGCAAGCCCAACCCCCACCTGCAGGATTACAGGCTCTGCAGATCAGTGAGGCCAGCCTCAAAAGCCCGCTGCTGAGTGCATTTGCACAGGAGAAAAAAGGGAAATCCCTGAAAGGACCCCTTTTACCAGACCCTAGGCCTTATGCTGTCACTCTGGCCCTGATACACTAAACCTGCAGAGCAGAGAGATTAGAGACAGGTGCAACAAGGGGGTGTTCAGGGCCCTGCCCTGTCTCAGTGCCTAGACAGAGCTGCTGTCTGCACCAAGCCAGAAAGAGCTGTTCCTTTTACACAGATTAGCCTCTCACAGGAAATAGGCATCTAATTCACCAGAAACCATACCTTATTGGAAAGAATCTGGGACAGACTAAGATGTGTCGTAAGGGGGTAGAGAAACACTCTCATCACCTTCTCTGAAGACTGAATAGTGCCCCCTGGCAGTGACCCAGGGTGCCTACCCTCCAAATTGCACCAGAGGTCCCATCTGGAAGCAGGTGGAGAAAGTAATGGAAGTCCTCTCAGGTCATTAATCCTACCACTCCTGGGTCCTGGACTGATGGAATGCTGGCAGGGCAGAAAAGTGGGGACCAACCAAATCTGAAGGAGACAGCTACAGACTGTGGTTTGCTTGTAGTCTCAAACGGGATGCTTAGGGCCATACGAGAACACAATCTGACATTACCAGGGGTGGATCCAGAAAAAGAAGACAATAATAAAAACTGGATTCTACTGAGATGAATTCCACCATAGTCTTCTTCACGATTTACATTATTGTCTCGCCTGCATAGCTTTTAAACATCATTTCTTTTCCTTCAAGTCTATGCCTATTATTTCACTAGTTTCTCTTTATTTTAGTTCATTTCAAACCTCATGTTTTACTCTTCCCTTCTCTCACTCCATTTTACCTTCTTCCTTCTCTTCTTAATTTTGTTTTAAATTTTATTTTACTCTTGCTACAACTTGTTTCTATTTCACACTCTTACTATTTCTCCCTGCTCCAGGTTCTCAAAACCACTTTTCTTGTCATTAGTCATCTCACATTCTTTTTTCCATTCTTAAAATACCCTTATTCTCTATCCACCTTTATCATACTTTGCATATTGGTTGCTGATATGTTGGTCGTTGTTGCATTTCTTCAGTTTTATTCCCAGATCTTCACTATTTTTGTGTTTCAAATCTCAAATTTTATCATTCCTCTTTCCTATTCCATTTCACCTTCCTCTGGCCTATTCTTCTGTTTTTTGTTTTAAATTTTATTTTTACACTGTATTAGCCTGGTTGCTCTTCCTCATTCAGTATTTCTTCTCCTGCCACCCTCTCAAAATCACTTTTCTTTCCTCTAGACATCTCTTAAATTTTTTTCCTTCTTATCTTCATTGTACCAGTATTAGTCTTTACTCATTTGCTGTTGATATAACTGTGGTGGATGTTTTTCTTCATTTTGGTTCCTACTTTTTCACTATTTTTTCATTTTTTCTAAACTTCATACTACACTCTTCCTTTTTCATACTCCACTTTGCTTTCTTTCCCCCTTTTTAAAAATTACAATGTAAATTCTATTTCCTTTTTTTCTTTACCTTGTTTCTGTTCCCTACTCTTATTATTTCATGCCCCTCTACCCCCTCAAAATAATTTTTTTCACTTAGTCATCTCATATTAAATTTTCCTTTCTTATAATAGTCTTAATCTTTTTATACTATTATTAATATTTGCTTATTTGCTGATGATATTATGGTTGTGGGTGAGGGATATTACTGAAGGAATGGTATTTGTTTCCTGGGCTTTGTGTCTTTGTTCTGTCAACATCTGTACAACAGCATAAAGATGTGGTAGGTGGTGTGACACTCAACCAATCAGCTAGATAGAAGAACACACCAAAAGATGACCCAAGAAAAACCAAAACCTAAATTACAACAAGAAAACCCACCTAAATGGCACAAAGAACACCCCAAGAGTATCCAAATCAGGAGATCAAGGCAACTGTACCACTGAATCTCATAGGACTCTTACCAGAGAAGGCCACCCCACAAAGACAGGGAGTCAAAGTAGATCAATCTAACATACAGAAACAAACAAGGAAAATCACCTAAAATTGAGAGAAAAAGAAACAACCCTCAACTGAAAAAAAGGAGGGATCTCTAGAAGGAGTGTTAAATGAAACTGAGGTAAACAATTTATCAGTCATATAGTTCAAAATAATGGTTATAAGGATGCTCAAAGAGCTCAATGAGAACTGCAAAGGACTCTATGGAAGATACAAGGAACTTATTGGAAACTACATCAGCATGAAAAAAGCTCAGTAGGAAATGAAGAACACAACATATGAAATGAAGAATACACAAGAAGGGATTAAAAGTAGGCTAGATGAGGCAGAGGATCAAGTCTGTGAGCTGGAGGACAGGTAGAAAAAAATAACTCCCAGACAAAGAAATGAAATGAAAAAAGACTAAAAAAGAACAGTGTTTAAGGAATCTGGAGGATAACATGAAATGTAATAATATTCATATCATAGGAATACAAAAAGAGAGGAAAGGAGCAAGGGATAGAAAACCTGTTTGAAAAGTAATGAGAGAAATATTCCTTCACTTGATGAGGGAAAAATTCACACAAGTCCATGAAGCATGGAGGGTCCCAATCAAGATGAGCCCAAAGAGACTTACTTCAAGGCACATCATAATGAAAATAGCAAAATTTAAATAAAAATAGAGAATCTTAAAGGCAGCAAGGGAGAAACAGCTAATAACATACAAGAGTCATCCAATACAACAACCAACTGATTTCTCAATAGAAAAGCTACAGGCCAGAAGAGAATGGCAAGAAGTATTCTAGGTAATGAAAAAGCAAAGGCCTAAGCCCAAGACTACTCTTACCAAGCAAAACTCTCACTCAAAATAGAAGGCAAAATAAGGAATTTCCCAGACAAAAACAAACAAACAAACAAAACTAAAAGAATACATCTCCACCAAACCAGAATTGCAAGACATGGTAAAGTGACTGCTTTAAGAAAATGAATAAAAAGAGAGAGAGAGGGGAACACAGACACAAAAGTAAAAATAGCAACCAATAAGTACCTATCAATAATAACCTTATACATACATGCATGAAATGCTGCAAACAAAAGACATAGTGTAGCTGAATGGATAAGAAAACACGACCCACATATATACTGTCAACAGGAGATCTACCTCAGAACAAAAAATCTACACAGAGAGAAAATGAAGGGATGGAAAATAAATATTCTAAGCAAATAGTCATAAAAAAAGCTGAGGTTCCAATGCTTATATCAGATTAAATAGACTTCACAACAAAGACCAAAAAAGGTCACTATATAAAACTCAAGGAAGGAGTCCATCAAGAAGATATAACCTTTGTAAACATATATGCACCCAACACAGGAGCACCTAAATATACAAGGAAATCTTGGAAGACTTCAAGAAATATATCAACAGCACCACATTCTTCAGAGGGGACTTTAATGCTCCATTGTCAACAATGGCGAGATCTTCCAAGCAATCAACAAAGATGTTGAAGCTTTGAACAACACTCTAGATCAAATGGATTTATTGACATAAACAGAATTTTTCACTCCAAAGAAGCAAAATTTACATTCTTTCTAAATGCACATGGAACATTTTCTCTTTTTTCTTATTGTTTGTTTATAGTTGTCCCACTTTTTCCCCATTGCTCATCCTTACCCCACTTCCCCCACTCGCACAGTCAACCCTCTCATTGTCCATGTCTTCTATTTATGTTCCTTTGCTTGCTCTTCCCCCTTATTCCCTCCATTGTACCCCTCCCCCTTTCCTCTTGTCAGGATCAGTTGGTTCTTTATTTCTAAGTCTCTTGTTCTACTTTACTCATTTGTTTTGTTGATTAGGTTTCACTTCTAGATGAGATCATATGGTATTTGTCTTTTACCACCTGGCTTATTTCACTTTGCATAATGCTCTTCTATTCCTTCCATGCTGTTGGGAAGGGTAGCAGTTCCTTCTTTCTTTCTGCTGAATAGTATTCCTTTGTGTAAATGTACCACAGTTTTTTGATCCAGTCATTTAAAGATAGACTGAATGGTAGGACATAAAGCAAACCTCAACAAATTCAAGAACATTGAAATCATATCAAAGATCTTCTTGAATCTTAATCTTGAGACTAGAAGAAACAAAACTGAAGGAAAAAAGAAACATTCAAATCATGGAGACTGAATAACATGTTATTAAATAATGAATGGGTTAATAATGCAATCAAGGGAGACATCAAAAAGTTTCTGGAAACAAATGAAATTGAACACACACAATAGCCCAAAAATCTATGGGATATAGTGAATACAGTACTGAGAAGAAAACTCATAGTGATACAGACCTACCTAAAAAAGATAGAAAAATCTCAAATAAACAACCTAACCCTACTCTATAAGAACTAGAGGAACAACAATGACAAAGTCCAGAGTGAGTAGAAGAAAGGATATAATCAGGATTAGAGTGAAATTAAATTATATAAAGATAAAATAAATAATTCAAAGGATCAATGATTCAGGATCTGGTCCTTTCAAAGAATAAAACAACTCACAAGGCTTTATCCAGACTCATCAAGAAAAAAAAAAGAAAGAAAGAAAGAAAGATGACCCAAATAAATAAAATCAGAAAAGAAAGAGGAAAAAGTTCAACAATACAACAGAAATTAAAAGGATTGTAAGAAATTACTATGAACAGCTATATGCCAAAAAATTTGAAAATCTGGTAAAATGGACAAATCTCTAGAAACATACAATCTTCCAAAACTGAATCAAGAAGAAAGAGAACTATGAATAGACCAATAACAACTAGTGAAATTGAAGCAGTCATCAAAAAACTCATGGCACAAAAAAGCCCTGGACCAAGTAGCTTCACAGGTCAATTTTACCAAACATATAGAGAAGAATTGACTCCTATCCTTCTCACACTATTCCAAAAAATTCAAGAGAGGAAAGACTCCAGAACTCTTTTTAGAAGCCAGTATTATCCTAATTCCAAAACCAAGTAAAGATTAAAAAAAAGAAGAAAACTACAGGCCAATACTTCTGATGAACATAGTTGTTGAAATCTTCAATAAAATATTGGCATTTGTGAACCAGTATTACTTAAAAAAGATCATACACTACAATCAAGTGGGATTCATCCCAGGATGCAAGGATGGTACAATATTTGCAAATCAACAAATATAATACACCAAATAAAATAAAATGAAAGACAAAAATCATATGATGATATCAATAGGCGTTGAAAAAGCTTTTGATAAAGCCCATACCCATTTATGATAAAAAAAACACTATGCAAAGTGGGAGTAGAGGGAGCATACCTCAACCTAATAAAGGCCATACATGAGAAACATACCACCAACAACATGTTCAACAAGCAAAAGCTAAAAGCTTCCTTGGGGAATGGGTAAAAAGAGGAAGGGATTAAAATGTTCAAATTTCTAGTTATAAAACAGTGATGGCAATGCAATGTACTGGCTAGGGAATATAGCCAATAATATTGTAATAACTACGTATGGTGTCAGGTGGTACTAGACTTATCAGGGTGGTCACTTTACAAGTTACATAAATATCTAATCACCATCTTGTACACCTAAAAGTAATACAATATTGTATGTCCACTATAATTAAAAAGAATTAGAGTAAAAAAAAAACAAAAAAAAACTAAAACATCCCCTTAAGATCAAGAACAAGACAAGAGTGTCTGCTTTCATCACTTTAATTCAACATAGTATTGGATGTCTATCCACGGAGATCAGACAAGTAAAAGAAATAACAATCATTCAAATTGGGAAGGAGAAAGTAAAACTGTCATTGTTTGCAGATGTCATGATAGTGTACATAGAAAACCCTACAGTCTCCACCAAAAACCTACTTAATCTAGTAAGTGAATAAGGCAAAAGAGCGGTATCAAAGTCAATATTGAGAAATCGAAAGCATTTTTGTACACCAACAATGAAATATCAGAAAGAAAAACTAGGGGAAAAAAATCCCATTTACTATAGCAACAAGAAAAATAAAGTACCTAGGAATAAACTTAACCAAGGAGGTAAAAGACCTGTACTCAGAGAACATGAAGAAAGAAATTAAGGAAGATACAAATAAATGGAAGCATATACCGTGCTGATGGATTGATATAATTAGCATCACTAAAATTTCCATACTACCCAAAGCTATGTATAGATTCAATGCATTCCCTATTAAAATACCAATGTCATATTTCACAGAAGTAGAATAAATATTTTAAAAAATTTATGTGGAATGAAAAATGACCCTGGATAGTCTCAGCAACTTGAGAAAGAACTAAGAAGGATGGATCACAATACCTGATATCAAACAATATTACAAGGCCTCTGTAATCAAAAGAATCTGGTACTAGCATAGGAATAGATATATATAGCTCAATGGAACAGAATAGAGAACCTAGAAATAAAGACATGTCTTTATGCCAATTAATATTTAACAAAGGAGTACCTGTATAAAACATAGTAAAAATATTCTCTTTAACAAATGGTGTTGGGAGAATTGGAATGATAAATGGAAAAAAAAATGAAACTAGACCACCAACTTACACCATAGACCAGAATAAACTCAAGATGGATAAAATACTTAAATATAAGTCATGACACCAGAAGTGTCCTAAAGTGGAACATAGACAGGAAAATTTCAGATATATTACACATTCATATTTTTGCCAATATGTCACAAGGCAAGGGAAATAAGGGAAAATAAACAAATGGGACTGTGTCAAGTTAAAAAGCTTCAGCACAGCTAAAGAAATCATCATCAAAATGATAAGAGAGCTGACCATATGGGAAAACATATTAGCCAATGACACATCAGACAGGGGTTTGATCTCCAGAATATATAAAGAACTTATATAACTCCACAACAGGAAGACAAACAATCTAATAAAAAAATGAGGAAAGAACCTGAATAGACACTTCTCCAAGGAAAGCATACCGTGGCACAAAGACCTATGGAAGGATGTTCAACCTCACTAGATGAGGTTTCCACCATTGGAGAGGTGGAAATTAAAACCACAATGAGATACCATTTTACACTGGTCAGAATGGCCATGATAAACAAATCAACAAACAGCAAGCGCTGGTGAGCATGTGGAGAAAGGGGAACCCTAAGGTACTGTTGTTGGGAATACAGGCTAGTGCAGCCACTGTGGAAAACAGTATGGAATTTCCTCAAAAAATCTAAAATGCAAATACCTTTTGATCCAGTGATTCCCTGGGATTCTACCCTAAGAATCCTGAAACACACACTCAGAACTTTTGCACGCCTATGTTAACTACACCCCTATGTTAACTGGTTATTTACAATAGCCAATTGATGGAAACAGCCTAAGTTTCCACCAGTAAATGAGTGGATAAAAAAACTATGATACATTTACATGATGGAATACTATACAGCAGAAAGATAAAAGGAGCTCCTACCATTCTTGACAGTATGGATGGATCTGGAGAGCATTATACTAAGTGAAATAAGCCAGGCAGTGAATGACAAATACTATATGAGTTCACCTATAAGTGGAACCTAATCAACAAAATAAGCAAAATATAACCGGAGGAATGGAAATAAAGAACAAACTGACAGTGACCAGAGAGGAGTGGGGAGAGGTATCACAGGGGAAAGAAGGGGAAGGTTCATCAAGAAACATGTATAAAGAACACATGGACAAATCCAATGGGTTGTAGGATCCAAGGTGGGAGAATGGGATGGGTGGGGCCATAGGAGTGGTGTGGGGAAAATGGAGACAACTGTACTTGAACAACAATTTAAAAAATTAGCCCTGGTTGGTGTATCTCAGTGGATTGAGCATCAGCCCATGAATCAAAGCATCGCCAGTTCGATTCCCCATTCTGGGCATATGCCTGGGTTGCGGGCCAGACCCCCTGTAGGGGGTGCATGAGAGGCAACCACACATTGATGTTTCCCTCTTTTTCCTTTTCTTCCCCTCTGTCTAAACATAAAATAAGTAAAATCTTAAAAAAAAACAAAAAAAAAAACCTGTGGTACATTTACCCCATGGTGTACTAAACACCAGAAAGAAAGAGGAACTCCTACCTCACTAAGACATGGGTGGAACTGGAAAATATTATGCAAAGTGAAATAAACCAGGTGGTGAAATACAAATACCATAATGTCTCACTTATAAAAAGAATCTAATGAACAAAACAAACAAGTGAGCAAAATAGAACCAGAGGCATGGAAACAAAGAACTGACTGTCAGCAACCAGGTGGGAGAGGGAAGGTGAATAAAGGTGGAAAGAAGGGTAAGGTGCAAGTTAAGGAACATGTATGAATTACCCAAGGACTTGGACAACATGGTGAGGATTGACTTTGGGAGCAGGGGTGGGCTGGGCACAGGAGTGCCAAGAGGGGCAAATTGAAACAACTATAATAGAACAACAATAAAATATTTAATAAAAAATAATCTCAAATGATAGAATCTTAAAACTACATGCATTGTTTTAAAGTCTAATGTGATCATTTTTTGGACTACTAATATTGGCAATCAGAAAAAAATTAAATTTAGATGAGACTATGAAGGAAAACAAAAAATTTCAGATGTCTCTTATCTTACAAAAAGTTATCAACCCACCTATACCACTCCTTATTCATCAGAAATTTATCTGGTATAAACCAGTCCTATAATTAGAGGAAGTCATAGTGACATTTGCATTAGTAACACTTCTAGACTTTTACTTTTCCAAGAATAAAAGTAATATCTTTAACAATCCTACCTCCTCCAAATACTTAAGCTCAATATCATAGGCACAGAATGTAAGCAAATTTGGGGTGGTCTCCAACAGATAAGTAATAGCACAGCTATGTCATTCTAAAAAATACTGTCTAGATATTCTTTCCTGTATAATCAAATGCTCAGAGGCCACATTTTTAACAGCCTGCATTAGTTGACATTAAATGTATTTATTATGCCACAAGTCCATGTAAGCTTCCTTTTAAGTATATTTTAGTATCATCAGGAGACAGCACCTGAGTTAGGATTCTTTAAGGATATTAACCTATAAGGACATCAATTCCATTTTTAAGTTTAAACTAACTACTGTCAGTTTACTGAAGAAAAAAGACAGGAGGGAAAAGAAAGGTAAATCACAGCAAACCTCTTTAGGTCAGTTAAAAGCCATTATCTTTACCTGGTCTATTAAAAATAATTAATCTCACCAGTTCATGCTCTAATAGTTAATGCCACTAAAAATAATCAGTAGCAAGAAAAATAAACCTGCTAAAAACCATCCAACCCATTAGCTAAAAGCAGTTTAACTCAAATATTGAGACCAAAGTCTAACACCACCTTCCCAAACCAGCCCACCCACTCCAGCCACCAACGTAAAAAGAAGAAACAATTGTTTAAAAAACTAAGCCCAGTAATTCTTACAAGGATAACAAATGATACAACTCCTAAAATAGTACCTAGAAGGACTGAAGGTAGAGTTGAAGTCAATGTTTAGGGATTAGTATCACACAAACAGCCTTAAAAATTCCAGAGTACTGCAAACAGCAAACTTGTTTATGATTAGAGAACAAGATATTGCTGCTGCTTCTTTTTGTATTTTGAAATACACAATTGTTTGTGGGTTCTGCACTAGAGTGTGAAAGCAGGGCATAAAAAAATCCAAAAATAAATTGAAATTGACACCCAAATTTTTGGGACCATGTATCTCAGCTGTGAAACTAAACAGATCTATACCTTCTTCAGGTATATAATCAATCCACCTCCCCAAAACAAGAGAGCTAAAGCAATCGAAATGTGATTAATTTTGAAATTCCTTGAAAGTATTAAAACTTTTAGAAAAAGAGGAAGGAAAAAAAGGAGGAAAACCAAGAACAAGGAGTAGAAAATGCTTTAAAAGAAAGGGGGAAAAATCAGGGGCCTCTTTTATTTGGTGACAAGCAAGTGCAAGAAAGTTCATTTGTACTTTGTTCAGCTGTCTGTCTTCTTCACATCTGCATTCTAGCCAGAACAGATTTTGAGGTTTTTCTGCAGCACATGTACATCTGAGGGCTCTATCCTCTCATAGTAGTTCTTCTTGGTCTCATCAATTTCAAAGCCATATTTCCTATAGCAGTCAGTTGCCAATTAAGGGCTGATCTGGACATGCAGATAGATGTTGTCAAAAATGTC
This sequence comes from Mormoops blainvillei, assembly GCA_004026545.1. NCBI lineage: Eukaryota > Metazoa > Chordata > Mammalia > Chiroptera > Mormoopidae > Mormoops > Mormoops blainvillei. Next base: position 122,526 of record PVJD01002481.1, on the reverse strand, counting down.
ACCTTTTTCAAAGATGTTTAAGACATGATTTAACATTTTAGTTCCTATTCCTAGCCTTCCATATGGTATCAGACATTCTAGTGTCATGATGAAAGTCTTTTCTGATTCTCCGAGTGATCTACCCTACAGCTCATCGCACCCAGTGAAATATAATTGAAACAGGCAAGTTTTGCTAGCTTGCCAACTTCCAACACATCCTTGTAGAACTTGTCATTGTAGCTGACTGGAAAATGACCTGGCTTAATCTCTTCAGTTGTTTAATATTGTGTGGTGCCACATCTCTCAGTTTGTTTCGTCCTTTCATCTCCCCTGTCAGCGTGTTGAGGACCTTGTTAACACCATTATCAAGACATTGTCTTTTCCAACCTGAGCCCTCAGCACCCTAAACTCTGACCACTCAATCCCACAAGCCCACCTCCCCAACTAGGGCAGAGAGCTGAGAGGATGATGAAGGATGTGAGAGTGGAGGTTGGCCTTGCATCTTGCGAGGGGGCAGGAGGGTCTGTTGTCACCTGACTGGTGCTACCACTCTCTAGGTGTGCACACAAGGCACTGGGCTCCCTTCTATCCGCCACCCGATGTGTACATTTTTGATGTTTAAGAAGCTTTATCTTTAACTGATGAAGTTAAATTTCTATGTTATCTTGTAGAAAATTTACTTTTGAAATTTTTACATTAATATATCCATTTAATATTTATTTTTCAGGATTACATAAATAGAGATCAAGACTTTTTTCTATAAAAACATTTAAAGGAGTCAGTACTATTTATTGAAAAGAATGTCATTTCCCTTCTAATGTAATAACAAATTTATAAATCAAGTGACCATGTAAGTGTATTTTTTAAGACGAGTATCCTTTGTCTAACTTTTTTACCTGCTGTTAATTAAAATAGCTTTGTAATATTTTTATTTATAGGAGTGCAAGTCATCTAATCTTACTTGATTACAAGAATGTTTTGAGTATTTGGTTTACCTCTTTAATTTATACACACACATCAGCTAAAATTTTGATTGGGATGGTTTTTAATGTATAGATTAATTATAAACTTGGCACTATTACAATCTTTAATCTTCAAATTTATTAACCAAATACAATTTTTATTTATGTATTTTAAAATGAATACTCTTTTTAAATCTGTACCAAGGATATTTACACCTCTTTTAGATCTATTCCTTGGTATTTAACAACCTTGAATGTTATTATAAATGGTTTTATTTTAATTTTAATTTTCTATTGCTTTTTTGTTGGTATATGTAAAAATAATTAAGTTTTGCATGTGAAATTTTATGTACAGCAAGCTTGTTAAATTCATTTATTAATTTTATAGCCTAAGCATAGCTTTATTTTCAGTTATATATGTACACAAATATGTTACTTTTAAATGTTTTATTTCCATCCCTTATACCATTATTTCATTTTGTTAGCTTATTACATTAGGTAGGACTTTCAATAAGATACTGCAGGGGTCCCCAACCTCCGGGCCATGGACCAGTACCAGTACCATCTTCTTCTCTGTTAGGAACAGGTCCACAGAGAAGAAGATGAGCTTGAATGTAATGCACTTGAATCATCCCAAAAACCCTCTTCCCTGGTCCATGGAAAAATTGTCTCCCATGAAACTGGTCCCTGGTGGCAAAATGGTTGGGGACTGCTGAATATTGCATAGAAGGTATGATAATAGGCATATATCAGGATTATCACTTATTTTTTGTTCTGTATTATACTAATATCTTGAATTCCTTTGATTGATTATTGAGTGGTACAACATCTTATATTTAGAATAAATCCAGTTTAGTCATGATATATGATTATTTTCAGTATATGTTGAAATTTATTTGAGAGTATTTTGTTTTAGGTTTCTGCTTCTTGGTCATAAAAATGTTATTTTTTCCACTTTTGTAAAAACTTTACCGGCTTGTTGAATCAAGATTATTCTGGACTGAGTAAAAAGTTGAACAACGTATTATTTATCTGCTTCTGCATACTAAAATTACCACATTTTTTGTGGTTTATAACAATACTTATTTATTACTGCAGTTTCCTGGGGTTGAATATCTGAACATAATATAACATAAATCTCTGCTTAAGATCTCATAGGTTTTGGCAAGACTGTGTTTCTTTCTAGAGGCTCTAGAAAAGAATCAACCTTTTAGCTCATTTGGGCTGTTGAGTGTTGGAGAGTTCAGGTCCTGATTCTTCCCTGACTGTCAACCAGGGGTTTCCTTCAGTACTTCATGACTTCCTGCTCCCACCCTTTCTCTTAATGGTCTCATCATCTTCACAATGGTAGTAGTGGTTTAGTTGTTTTCACACTGCCCATCTCTCAGGCTTCCATTTCTGTCTTTCTCTTTTAACACCAGTCTGAGAAGGATATGTGCTTTTAAGGACATATGTGATTAGATTTGGTTTATTCAGATGTTCTCTCATTTCTTAAATTTTATCATATAACATATTACAGTCACAGGTGATATCTCATTACTTTCACAAATTTTCAGCATAAGGGATATGAAATCTTAAGGAAAGCGGGCTTTCTTAGAAATTTTTCATACTATATATAATATTTTTCTTAACTTGTTAAGGGTTTTTGAAAAAATTTGTCCAAACTTTGTATTCATTCTCCCCTGACTATTCTGGTAGAGGATTTTTTTTTAGTAGTTTATTATTTTATTTCAAATTCAGTTTCTTTAGCGATACTTGATAATTTTTCCTTCATCTTTTATCATGTTTAGTAACTGATTTTTCAAAGAAATATATTAATGTATTTCAAATTTCAACATTCATTGGAAAATATTTTTTGAAAAATTTCCCTCATGTTTATAGTCTCCAGTATTTCTATTGGTATTCTATTTTATTCTTGGTATTATTAATTTGTGAATTCTCTCCTTTTCCCTCACCATGCTTACCTTATATTTTTCATTAATATTTTCAAAGGTCTTGTTTGAGATTGTAGCTTTATCTTTTAAATGAGTGCTATTTATTACATTTATTTCTATTTGATTATTTATATTCTTCTACTTTTTAAGATTTATTTTGGTTTATATTATCTTCAGATGAATACTTTCAGTTGATTTTTAGCATTTTTGCATTATATAGATTTAAAGCTAGAAATTTTCATTGACCTTTTATATTCATTCTATTAATTTGAATATATTTAGCTCAATTTTATTTAGTTATAATATTTTCTGATATTAACTTTATAATAATGTTTTATTAATTAATATTTTAGAATTATTTTACATTTACAAAAAGTTGAGTAGATAGTAAAGAAAGTTCTTATATTTTCTTCCATCCCCAACTTACACACACACACACACACACACACACACACACACCCCTAATGCCCTATCATCTTCCATAACTATGGTATATTATGTACAATTAATATTCTGATATAGATACATAATTATGAAGCTGATCTTTTTCTGTTCCAAGATCTCATCTAGGATACTATACATCATTCAGTTATCATGTCTCCTTAGATTTCTCTTGGCTAAGATAGTTCATCAGACTTCCTATTCCGGATAACCTTGATAATTTTGAGAAGTCCTGGTCAGGCATGTTGTAAGATGGCCCTCTATTGGAATTTCGGATGTTTTACTCTTAATTAAAATGGGGTAATATATTTTGGTGAGAAAGATCTCAGAAGTGCAATTTCACGATATTATGTCAGAGTTATATGCTATCAACATGATTTATGACAGTTGACATTGACAGTGATCACCTGGCTAAAGTAGTTTGTTTTTTCTGCTATAAAGTTACTCTCTCTGTTCTTTTCAGATTTAATTTTTTGAAAGAAAATCATTATACATAGTTCACATTTAAGGAATGGGTAATTATTTTTATTTAAATTGTATTTTATTGTTAATGCTATTAGATTGTCCCAAATTTTCCCTCTTTACTCCCTCCCTCTCACCCTCCCAACATTTCAGACATCTTCTGCATTTTTATCAATGTCCACATGCTTTGTATATTATGTTCTTTGGCTACTGTATTCCCCATGGTGTATATTACATCCCCATGACTATTTTGGAAAAACTACTTCTTAATGCCTTCACATTTTTCCAAATCCCACAAAACTCCCTGCAACAACGTTTTTTTGTTTAGATGAGGCTTTTTGTGTTCTTGTTTATTTTATTTTGTTTTAGATTTAGTTGTTGATAGATATGTATTTATTGCCATTTTATTGTTCATATCTTTTATCTTCTTCTTAAAGAATACACTATAACTTTTCATATAATACTGGTTTGTTGGTGCTGAACACCTTGAGCTTTTTCTGATCTGGGGAGCTCTTTATCTGCCCTTTGATTCTAAATGGTAGCTTTTCAGGGTAGAGTGATCTTTTTTGTAGGTCTTTGCTTTTCATCACTTTGAATATTTCTTGCCAATTCTTCCTGGCCTGCAAAGTTTCTCTTGTGAAATCAGTTGACAGTCTTACGGGAGCTCCCTTATAGTAGCTAAATGTCATCCCTTGCTGCTTTTAAGACTCTCTCCTTGACTCTAACCTTTGGTATTTTAATTGTGATACATTTTGGTGTGGGCTTCTTTCAATTCATCTTGTTTGCAGCTCTCTGCTTTCCCTGGTCTTCTATGTCTATTTTCTTCACTAAGTTAGAGATTTTGTTCTGTCATTATTGTTATTATTATTTTTTTTAGTTTTTTAATTCATTTCTCGTACTCTTTCCTTCTGGCACTGCCATGATGCAAATGTTAGTATGTTGTCCCAGAGTCTTCTTATACCATGAACATCTTCTTTATTCTTTTTTTTCTTGCTGTTCTGATTGGGTGTTTTTTGCATTCTTAAATTCCAAGTACCTGATTTGATTCTCAGTTTGATTTACTCTAGTGCTGATTCTACTGTTGATTCCCTGGAAATTCTTTATTTCAATTAGTATATCCTTCATTTCTGACTGGATATTTTTTTATTCTGTTGAGGTTCTTACTAAGTTCCCTAAGCATTCTTATCTGTGTGTGTGTGTATACATATATTTTATTTATTTTTATTTTATTTATTTTTAGAGAGAGGGAAAAGGAGGGACAGAAATGTCTATGTGTGATTGCCTCTCACACACCCCATATTGGAGAACTGGCCCACAACCCACACACAAACCCTGACTGGGAATTGAAACAGCAACCTCTTGGTTTGCAGGTCAGCATTCAATCCACTGAGCTACACCAGCCAGGGCTATAACCAGTGTTTTGAACTCCGCATCTAGTAGATAGTTTATCTTCATTTTGCTTAATCCTTTTCCTGGTGTTTGATTCTGTTCTTCCATTTGGGCCATGTTTATTGTTCTCCTAATTTTGGCAGCCTCCTTGTGTTTGTTTCCATGTATTAGGTAGAACTGTTACATTTCCAGGGCTATGTAGAGTGGCATAATATAGTAGGCATCCTATAGGGTTTAATGGTATAGCTTCCTTTATTACCCAAACTGAGTACTTGAGGAACACTTAACATGAGTGATGTGTACACCCTCCTGCTGTTGTTGAACCTTGATTATTGTTGGCACATCCAAAGTCAGCCACCACCTGTTTTCTCTCTGAAGTCACACAGCATAAACTACAAAGTGATGTGCAGATGGCTGCTACTTACGCTGAGTTTGGAGGTACCTAGGCAAAGACAAGCTGTAAACCAAGGATGGCTATTGTTCGTGCTGGGCCTGGGGCCACTTAATGAGAGGTACTGGCTCACTGAGGCCTGATGCTGCTTATTTTTCAGAATTTAGGAAAATCTGAAGCATAAGCCAACAAGCCATTTGTGTGGAAAAGCCACTGGAAACAGCTTGGATAAGCTCAAAAATTGGTTGGGGCCACGGGCCTCATAGAATTATCAGGGTGGGGCAAACAGAGTGAGCCAGGTGGATGGAGTTTCATATGGAGACTGTTTGCCAGCTTTGTGGAAGAAGGGCTCAGAAAAGGAGCAAAGAAATGATTGCTTGAGACACCACTTCTGTCTGGGAGAAAGCTCCCCATCAGCTCTTGCCCTGATGCAGGGCACTCCAAATCCTTCCCTTATGCCTCTGGTGCCTTTCAAGCAGCTGCCTCTGCAATAGAGGTCAGAGGGAGTGAGCTTGAGTAAGTCTGCACATGTCCTTTTCAGAGGAACTGCCAGAGTTCAGCAGTTTCTGTCTTCCACAGCCTCAATTCCTGCTGGTTTTTACAGCCAGAAGTTATGGGGACTTATCTTCCTGGCACTGGAACCCTGAGTTAGGGGTTGGTTGTGTGATTTTTGGGACACCATACTTCTGAGATATCCCTCCCAAATTTTATCAGGCACATGGTTATGAGACCAGCCCATTCCACATCTCCTCCGCTCCTACCACTCTCAATGTGGTTTCTTTAATTTCATAGTGTTAGGACTTCCATCCACCTGAATTTCTGGTGGTTCTGAATAATGGTTGTTCTGTAGTTTAGCTGTAATTTCGATGTTATTGTGCAAGGATTTAGGCTGTGTTTACTTAAGTTGCCATGCCAAACTGAATTCTAGTAATTTCCTTTGTAAATAATTGTTTATTGAGAAAGGTCTTGCTTAATTTAAGTAATGGTTAGTAATTTCTCTTTTTTTAATGCTAGATTAATTTCATACTGTGGTCAGGAACCAGACAATGAATTATTTCAGTTTCTTGAGATTGTTGAGGTTTGTTTTTTCATTCATTCTGTATGGAAGTTTTGATATATGTTTTATACACTCTTTAAAATAATATGCATTCTCTCATCATTAGTATAAAGCACTACATATGTGAATTATACAAATTTATTAATCATGTTGTTCAAATATGCTAAATCTTTAGCAATTCTTATCTATTTCTATATATTACCAAGAATTACATATTAAAATTATTTTCAACTTTTCATGGAAAAAATTAAACACAATTAATATTGGATTATAAACTGAGATACAAAATAAATATTCATCAGCCCATACTGATATAAATGATTGAATGAATAAATAAATAAGAAAATAGTTCCTTTGCAGAAAAATTTCAAATAATTTACATAAATACCTGGTCCTAAAGGAGGTGGAACACACCTGACAAACTAGGAACTGATAAATACTACTTCAGCCAGGTGATCAAGACGAGTATCCACAATGATATAATGAATCTTTGATAAAATGTGATGAAAATGGCATTTCACTTTTGTGGTCCTCTTGCCAAAGACCATAACTCCAGTTTAATTATTTAAAATTAAACAAATAAAAATAAAAATTAGCCAAACATTAACAGAGTGACATAAAAATAGAAAAACAACAACAACAACAACAAAAAACTGGCAAGGACATCCAATACTATCAAGTCATCCCAAACAGGGGAATTATGATAAACTGTCCAAGTCAAGAAAAGTTTTGGGAGATATAGCAACAAAATATAATGTGGTACCTTTGATGGGATTGGTTGCAGAAAAAAAAAGGATAGAAAAAATCAAAGGAAATCTGAGTACAATATGGATTTTACTTAATAATGTATGTTTTTGTTCATTAACCTAAAAATGTAAGAGGATAATAATACAGAATCAAAAAATGATGTATTTGGGAAATTTCATACTACTTTCAGAGTTTTCTGTATATCTGATATTGTAAAGGTTAGTTATTTTAAAAGTGCTATTTGTTTATATTCCATGGATTTCTTTCCTATAAGCTATTTTGTCACCAGATATAGAAGTCACTGCACATGACTTTTACCATTCTCTCATTCCTTCCTTATGTATTAAAGGTATATTTTGAAGTCTAACAGCTACCTTGCAATCATAAGCAGGTGACTAAGTAATACATGCTGGGAGTGTGAAAGAAATCCCTGGGGTACAGTTGCAAATGAAGTGATAACTAACCAGTTCTAGACTTTATACTACCTGAAAAGAATAAACTGCTTAATTATTTAAGCCACTAGGTATTAACTTTTCTGCTATTTCCAACCAAATTGAGTCTTAATATATACAGACACTCAGTCATTATTTGTTGAGTGTGTTTTGAAGAATACCTTTTAAATTATTGGGATGAAACAGCTGACATTGTGGATATCACTTAAAAGTATGAAGTGATCTTTTTGGACAATAATAAATATATTCACCTAATAGACAGCAAGTATGTAGAACATGTCCACTGTCAAAAATATGTTAGATGTGTTAGAATAATGAGAACTACCAAACAAATGTTGATTTCCTTTCTTTGTTGAAAATCCTCTATGAAAACTTATCAACATTTATTTTGCATTTTTTTCAATAGTATCTTACAAAGCTATGAAAATTGAGGAGATTGTCACTTTTTCTCAGTGATAGTGGAAATTGTTTTAAAATTTTTTTGTTGTTGTTCAAGTACAGTTTTGTCCATTTCCCCACCACCACTCCCCATCTTTCTCCTATCCCCTCCCCCACCCTCTCAATCCCCCCCCTCTTGATTTTATCCATGAATCCCTCGTATATATTCCTTGACCACCCTTCCCCTGTTTCCTCCCTTCTCCCCTCCCCCCTCTCCTCTGTTCCCTATCAGTTTGTTCTTCACTTCGATGTCTCCAGTTACATTTAACTTGTTTGTTTTGTTGATTATTTTACACCTATAGGTGAAATCATATGGTATTTGTATTTCACTGCCTGGTTTATTTCACTTAGCGTGATGCTCTCCAGGTCCATCCATTCTGTTGTGAATGGTAAGATCTCCTTTTTTTCTGCTGTGTAGTATTCCATTGTGTAAATGTACCACAAGTTTTTTTATCCAAGTTCAATGTACCTGTTTCCTTGCTGGTAACATCTTTGGTATTTGGTAGCTATAAATTATAACTAAACCACAACACTCATTTTAATAATAGATGTTTTTATCCTCATTTTATGTTGAGAATCTCAGTGAGGCTTAGTAACTTTACAAAGCTCTACAGCTAGTGACATGACAATATGACATTAAAATTCGAGGTTCTATTTTCAAGGAAAGGTTTTTTTTTTTCTGATTTGCATCTATGTTATCTCAGTTACAACAACTATTAGGGTTAAAAGAGTGCTGAGTTATTTTTGAGGTAGCTCTATTCTTTTTTCCACAGTGGATGAACCAATTTGTATTCCCACTAACAGTGCACAAGGGTTCCCCTTTCTTCACATCCTCAACAACACTTGCTGTTTATTGGCTTATTGATGATAACCATTCTGTCAGGTATGAGTGAAACCAAAAAAGTTGGCATTCATGCTGTTTGTCACTACAAGAACCAATAAGTAGAGAAAAGAATTGAATCTTTATGGGTGTTTTATTCAGATGCCAGAAATCTGAGAAGACGGCAGGTCACGTACCCTGAAAACCACCCTAACATCTCATCTCAAGCTTACCATTTTATAAGAAGAGAGGAGTAGGTAAAGTGTTTAAAAAATATATTCAGTAAAAGTTTCAGTCTGGGAGCAATTATTCTAGTAATTCTTTGTTTGCTGATCAACAATTCCTTATCTGTATCATGGACATTTCCTCCCTGAAACACAGTGACTCAGATACCATCTTGACTGTTGGGCAGACCCTGTGGGAACAAAGGTTCCGTATTTTTGTTGCCCTCCTGGAGTTACATAGGTCATGTATGCCACTTCCTAGAACAATAGCTTTCCACATGCATTAATCACTTAAGCTTATCAACTATACCTGAAGCTAATATCTTTAACTCTTGAGTTTCCCAAACATGAGCTGGTTTCATTGAAGTCTTAGTTTACATTTTTCTGATGATTAGTGACATTGTTGTTAGCAAACAACAAGTGGAGTTCTGCTTACCATTGCCACATTCTAGACAAAATTCCAGAGGGAGAGGTTTGATGAAAAAAGAAAAGGAGTCTTTATTCAAAAGCTACACAGTTTTACAATAATGGCTTTCCACATGAATTAGTCAATTAAGCCTATTAACTAAGGATAAAATCTTTAACTCTTGAGTTCCCCTATAATTTCCCCTGTTAGTTTTTAATTATCTTACTTCTATAAGATTAGTTTATAAATAAAAATAACATAAGATATAAAAACTTCACAATTTTAGAAGAATGGAACACTTCTGCCTTAGAGCCTGTCCCCTCTAGAACACCCAAAGGAAATTAACTCTGCCATCCTCTTCCAGGTCAGGCCAGTCCTAGGTTGTTCCTGGAGTTCTTTATCCAATTTAAAATACTGTCTACTGGGAAACACAAACAGCTGCAGCAAAATCATCCAGGCATCCCTGAGGAAGAGAAAGAGAGTGAGTCGCTGCCCTCCTTCTGTTTCAATCTTCTGGTCAGTGTTTCCACACCCTATAGAGGCATTGAGATTCTCAGCCAATCCTGTCCAAACTGGCATGTCTGCACCTTCCCCAGACATGTCTCCCCTTGATTGTAGGGAGATCTGTCATGCTCTGTACTAGCTTGTTTACCATTACCTCTGCAACCTTCTTCTACAGCCCCTCTGTTACTCCTCCCCAGTTATCTGACCAGATCTCTCTGCATCAGTTGAACATCTTTCTATATGAATATTGGCTATTTGTATGTCCTCTTTGGAGACATGTCTATTCATGTATTTTGCCTGTTTTTAATTGGATTTTCTTTGCTATTGAGTTTTATAAGTTCTTCTTAAATTTTGGACATGAACCTCTTTTCAGATGTACTGAGGAATATGTTTTTCCATTCAGTGAGCTGTATTTTCATTTTTTTGTTAGTTTCCTTTGCTCTGCCAAAAAAATAAAATAATAATAATAAACAAAAAAAGAAAGCAAGCAAAAAACCCACTGACTTTTATTTTGAAAAATTAAACAAGGAACTGCTTGATGACCCAGTGATTCTAGTTCTGTGAATTTATTTGAAGAAACCCAAAACATTAATTCAACAGAATATATGCATCTCTATGATCACTGCAGTGTTATCTGCAATAGCCAATATTTGGAGCATCCCAAGTGTCCACTAGTAGATGACTGTATAAAACAGTCCTGGTACATTTACACAATGGGACACTACACAGCCATAAAAATGAAGAAAATTTTACACTTTATGACAGCATGGATGGACCTGGAGAACATTATATTAAGTAAAATAAGCCAGTCAGAAAAAGACAAGTACTGTATGATTTCATTCATATGCAGAATCTAATTAACAAACTGAACTAATAAGCAAAATAGAGACAGACTTATAGATAGCAAGCTGACAGCTCTGGGAAGAGGTTCGGAGGTAGATGAATTGAGCAAAAAAAGAAATAAAAGAAAAAGAACTCAGGGGCATGAACAACAGCATGGTGTTTGCAGTGGGAGGTAGGTGGGTATAGTGAGAATTGGTCATGGAAAAAATACAATAAAATAAAAAATAAATACCAATTTTTAAAAAAATGCTATATTAGAAAGTAGGTGATGTTTCTTGCAGTTGACAAAATCTTCCATTTTATTAGCAGTACTGATTCAAAAGCCGTTTCACATATATTCTTATCTCCCTAAAAGTAGAAAATATCCTTAAATAGAATCGCATTATATTTCAAACTTAAAATGAGAAGCAATTTATGAACCATGACTCACTTCTCCAAGATTATATAGATGGTGAGTGGCAGAGCTGGGATTCAGGCTCAGGTATAATACATACCTCAGCCGATGCAGGTATCTGAATCCTGAAATGTTCTTCCAAATATTTTCAAATGTCCTTTGCCCAGATATTTTTACATTTTAATATCTTTGCAACATAATGTATTAAAATAAATTATTAAATTTTGAGGGTTTTTAAAAATTCCAACTAAGTCATATTTTGTAGTTTTAGTAGTATCTTACAGATAACTTGGTCAGAAAAGTCCAGAAAAAGATGTACTATGTAATTGGTCTTTTAGAATGGACTAAATATTTGGAGGGAGGTAGTATCTTTGGATAAAGTTGGGGGTGGAGAAATGGACTATACTTAGGGAGTCTGATACAGAACACGCTGCATGGAAGCCTGTGTTCCCTGCTTCTACCTAACTTGTAGGGAGGCAGTTGGGAGGTGAAGGATCCTAACAAACAGATGGGATACGGTAGCACAGATTCCAAAAACAGGAATTTTAGAGCTTCAGACATGTTGACTATCTTTGTGAATTTTATAAATATTAAAATCCTAGCCTTGGGAAGGGCTGGAGGGTAGAAGAAATATTCTACTCCTTAGAGAAGTGATGACAAATTATAGGATGGAAGTGTGACAGGGAAGAATGGGATTCAGCCACCTGCCACCATATACAACCATAAAACAGAGATTTGTGGGACAGAAAAAGGTTTTTATTAACAGGATGCTCAATGTGGGGAAGCTACAGCCTCCTCTGCTCCAAGCCATTCTCTTGTACAAAACACAGAAATACACTTGTTCTCCAAAAGGTTGAAATCCAAACCCATGCCCAGAAACCCCATCTCCATTCTTATCTGCCCTGTTGGAGTCCAGGGCTGCTGTAGAAATGTGTCTCCATCTTTCTAGCTCTGTGCTGGCACTCTGTCTCTCTCTCTCTCCCTCATATATACTTATGAGGTCTGCAAAACAGCTTTCTTCCTCACCCAGGGCTGGGGCACACTGCCAGATCCCTGCAGCTGATTGTGCGAGGGGTCCAGTGCACTTGACCCCTGGAGTCCAGGGATTCTTGTGTCCTGAGGGCCAAGGCACATACCCAGCCCACACATCTGGGTTCTGCTCTCAGGGAGACAGGATGAAAGCAGTCTAGGACATGTGCTTGTGCCATGGGGTAGCAGTGTCCTGCCAGATCCCAGTGCTGGCAAGGTGCATGCCCCCAGGAGCCTACTCCCGACCAAGTGAGCAGGACAAGGCAAGGGACTAATGGATCCCAGTGTCCCACAGGCCCACCGTTGTTGGGGCTTATGTCTTGTGCACAGGATTCAGCTTCCATGGACTGGCTTTTGACCATTCAATCAAGGGGTACCTGAGTGGGACCTGGTGTCTGCCGGTCCCGCCAATGCTATTCACCCCAACACGCTTCACCCCAACCCAACCAGAGCAAAGGGAGAGGAATAGAGGGGCACTTCTGTGATCCCACCATTTTAAATCATTCCCCACAAATCCTGTACACTGTGGGAGTGTTCAAATTCCCAGCTAATTGCAGGCCCATGTTCACCATCTGCATCAGCCTACACAGTGTCTTTGCCCCTCCTTTGGTCACCATGATTCAGAAGGGGGCAGGAGAGTTTAATACAAGTGTTGTGAATTTTTTAGCCTCCACAGCCCGCGCAGGTTCTATACAAGTGCTCTCATGGGTTTTGTTAGTTATTTACTTTTCCCCAAGGATATGGAAGCAATCCCTAACTCTGGTTTTGATCCTGGGCTGCCTTTGGCACTTACCAACCACTCTCAGGGGTTCTTCCAGGGAGTGCAGGCACTTGAACTGTACTGCCTTTCTTCTCCTGCTGAGTTTTGTGGCACTGTTTGGTTGCTGAGGCAACACACATTGACTGCAGTAGCTTGTTTACTGTTGCCTGAGGCAGCAGCTTCCTCTGTGGGACACTTTTTACTCCTGGGTAATGCAGCCTCTCATGCTGGATTGGGGTTTATCCTCTTCTCACCAGCAGCTGGCCAGAACCCCCTGTTACAAAAGGAAACCAGAAAATAAAGAAGAATGGGGAGAAGGAAGCACAACATGTTAGAAAACAAATAAAAGGAATAACAAATAGAAGCTAATTTTTTAATGGGTACCTATCATACGTGAGGCCCTGTATATGACACTTCTTTGTGTATTATTTCTTTTAACGTTTTCATATAACTTTGTGGAGTAAGTAAAGGCAGGGGTTGGTTGAAATTAACAGAAAACAGAAAAAAAGAGTAGAGAAATAAATTAATTTGGTTTTTTGGGTCACTATTTAAAAGTCTTCTTTCTAAGCACAGGATTGCCTTTTTTTGGTCTTCCCAACTGAATTTATTCCTCATTTCTCTGAGACATCAAGAGAAATGCAGGAGTCAAAGAGTCTACTGTCCTCTTGTACCTGCATCCTTCCTCTTACTCTGCCTTCCTTTTTGAATGTAAGAGCTCCTCCCCTTTTCAAGTCAGAGTTCCTGCTTGTATTCTGAATATACATTCTGAAGTTTCACTTTCTCAGGGATTCTTAACTGTCATCATCTCCTTTTTCCCCTGCATTACTCCCACCTTACAGAGTACTTCTAAGCAACATACAGACTTTCTCAAGTAATTCATATATACTGAAACCAGTAATATTTTCCTGTTCCTGTGCCCAACTCAAACAAGACCAGGAAAAATAGCTTAGCTATTTGCTTCTAGAAGATAAGACAGTGAGCCAATTGAAATTGCTTACTTAACAAAACTAACAACCTGTTCATCAAGGCCACTTTCAGACAATTGCCTCAGGGTACTCGCTTCAGCAAAGCTCTTTTGTCATAAAGCCTGTCCTGTCCCAGACAACTCTGCCTAAGAACTACCTTAACTCACCAAGCCTGGATTTTAACCCCATAAATCTCCTCCTCTGACTAACACCTTCTGAAAAACTAAAATGACTACCAGATAGTATTCTCTTTTACTAAAGTAAATCTAATAAACTTAGTTTTCCTGTTCCGAAAGGTTTTCTGATGATATTTTGGAGAAATGTCTACACTCCTAGTTTAAAAAAAAAAATCCCATTGCTCCTTATCACTTTCCAGATGCCATTTTCTACTCTTCCTTGCATAAAATTTGTTGCTGTTGCTATTGATACTTATAGGTACAATTTTCCCCAAAGTGGCTCCCACTAACCACTTCACTAAGAAGTCCAAATGTTCACTGCATTGTAGTTTAGCCTCATCATCACTCAACTCAGTAGTATGCTTTCCATTTTACATGCCATCTTCCCTAAGATGCTGTAGCACCACATTCTCCTTGTTCCTGCTCCCATCTTCATTTTCTTTGTTGGATCTCCTTTCTCTTTTTAAATTTTTTTATTGTTGTTCAAGTACAGTTTTATCCATTTTCCCCACACCACTGCCCCCTCCACCCATCCTTGAACCCACACCCCTTGGCTTTGTCCATGAGTCCCCTACATATATATGTTCCTTGACCACCCTTCCCCTGTTTCTTCCCATCTTCCCCTTCCCCCTCTCTCCTCTGTTCACTGCCAGTTTGTTCTTCACTTCAATGTCTCTGTTTACATTTAATTTGCTTGTTTGTTCTGTTGATTAGTCTCCACTTATAGGTAAAATCATACGGTATTTGTCTTTTACTGCCTGGTTTATTTCACTTAGCATAATGCTCTCCAGGTCCATCCATGCTGTTGCAAAAGGTAGGAGCTCCTTCTTCCTTTCTGCTGCACAGTATTCCATTGTTGGGGTAGCCACTGTGGAAAACAGTATGGAATCACCTCAAAAAACTAAAAATGGAACTGCCTTTTGACCCAGCAATTCCACTACTGGGATTATACCCTAAAAATCCAGAAACACCAATTCGAAAGAACCTATGTACCCCAATGTTCATAGCAGTACAATTTACAGGAGCCAAATGCTGGAAGCAACCTAGGTGCCTATCAGTAAATGAGTGGATCAAAAAACGGTGGTACATTTACACAATGAATCTCCTTTCTTTTCTGAGACCTCTTTCTAAATGTTAGCTTCCTTGATTCTAAATACTAGAGTCCCTCAGAATTTTGTATTGGTCCTACTTCTATCATTTTTCTAAGTGATCACCATTGCCAGAATTAGAAATAACATTATTTTTGCAATGGCTCGAAAGATATACCTTCTTCCCAGGCTTATTTGAGCTCTAGTCTTGAATACAGTTAGTCCTCAGTATTGGTGAGTTGTATTTTTATGAATTCACCTATTGATTAAAATTAGTTCTAATCTCAAAATGAGTGATGGTGACATTTTTGTTGTCACTGATGGATATGAACAGAGCAGCAAATCTTTTGATTTTCATCCTACACACCTGTTCTCAGGTGAGGTCTAACAAAGCAGTGTTCTGTCCTCTTGTTTCAGCTTTTGTACTGCAGACAAGTGCTTTTGCTTATTTGCAATTTATTTAGTGTCATGTTTTTCAAATTTGTATGATTTTTTTTTGTTACTTCATTGTTTGAAATGACATTTAAGAATAGTTATAAAGGGCTATCTAGTGTTCATAAGTACAAGAAGACTATGATATTCTTCCAAGCACAAACACACATCTTAAAAGGTTACATATTAATTGGTTAATGAAAACATGACCAGAGACTCCTAGAAAACTAATCCTGTATTTCTCCTAGGGACAATAGTTCAGCATTCACTATTTCATTGTTTGTGGCAAGATAATAGAACATACTACCATGAATTATGAGAATTGACTATATCTTCTTCACTCAGAGGACTTATATCCATCTCATATTTCATTATGTAAAACTCTGAACTCTTCCTTGTCACCTATCATTCTACATATCAGTACATAGCACCATTACCCTCTTAATTACTTAAGCCAAAACTTTAAATTATGTTTGGGTTTTTCAATGTTTTCTTCTTTCTGTGTCTAGTCTGGTACATAATTCTGTTGTTCTTCCCCCAAAATTTATACAAAACATGTTTGCTATTCACCAACATCATGACAAGTACTACTGAACCAAGCATTCCCATTATCATTGCTAGACCACTGTCATAATATGGATCCACTGTCATAACTGGATTCAATTCTCAAGTTTATGTATCAAAGACACTATTTTTGTTTCTTGGCTCTTAAGCAGATTTTGTAACCTTTCTGTTTTCCTTATTGGTAGCAAGGCAGGTATGCCAAAAAGTCTAACATCAACATTTCATTCCCTAAGCAAATATTAAAAGAAGTAAGGTGGGAGTAAAATAAAAACATTCAGATTCTGCTCTTGGTTACATATCATAGCAACCTCAGATTTGACCAGCACTGTCCTTGAGGCAGGTGTCTCTGATGGTTTAAAAAAGTTATAGATGTGAATGATGGAACTTTAAGATAGCTCTTTAAAATTTCATGTGCCTTGTATGATAAAATCTTATTTTTTAAAATGGCTTCCCAGAATTCTTTAGTTTTATTTTCCTAATGCAGTTTCTAAATCCCCAAATTTCTTATGGAATGCTCAGGGTCATTCTTCCTTGGTGTGATGGTGCATGTGAGGAATTATGTTCATGTGCTGAATTAGCTCACAGGATTCACCCAGATTTATTCTCAATAAATTAAACACACTATTTCAAAATTCCTCTCTTTCCATACACACACACACACACACACACAAATGAGTGGTAGTGTTGCAATGGGAATAACCTCTTATATTAAAAATAGTACACTTGTTTCCAAACTTTGGTACTTAACAATTATCAGTAATAAAATTATTTATGATACAATTTACAGTGAATCACCACAAACCAGACTGTCTACACACTGTAGTTAAGAAACTCTTACACACACACAATTGACAACAATTTTGTGCAAGGACATCACATTAAATTAAAACATATTTAGGGTAGGGACTGTCTATATATACAGACATACAGTTTTGGTGGTAATTGGAGGGCCTGATTTTACCAATTATTAATGGCCTTATTGCCCATTCCGCTACCCAGCATAATCACTAAACAATCAGCAGAGGAAAAATTAGAGTAAAAAAAAATTAAAAAGTAAGGTAAGTTAACTTCCTATAGGGAATCACCTCATTATCTCTTCTCCTGGCTTCTCCCACTAACTTGACCTTGAGTTTCTCCCCCTCTTCCTTCTGTAATCTTTAAACAGTTGATCCACAATGAATACTTTCCTCCAGTTGTGCCTATGCATATGTTATAGAATTTTCTGCTGGTCATTTATGTGATTATTATAAACAACATACCCAGCTCTCTCCTCTTTCTAAATTATCTCCAAGCCCCATCTTCCCCAGGACTGGCAGGGGTGGAGTTTGTCTGCCAGCATCCTAAGTTTTTGATTATCATAGCTCTGTCTTTCAATTTGAAGTCAGGTAGTGTGATACCTCCAGCTTCATTCTTTTTTTCTCAGAATTGTTTTGGCTATTCAGGATCTTTTGTTGTTCCATACAAATGTGATGATTTATTACTCTATTTATTTTTTAAAAATCGGGGTTTTTATGAGGATTATATTAAATCTGTATATTGCTTTGGATAATATGGCCATTTTAACTACGATGAATCTTCCAAACCATGAACACATAATATCTCTCCATTTCATTGTATTTTTCAATATCTTTTAATAATGCTTTGTAGTTTTCAGTTTATAGTTCCTTCACAACATTTGTTAAGTTTATTCCTAGGTATTTTCTTCTTTTGGTTGTAATTGCAAAATACTTTTTTTCATTTATTTTTCTGAAATTTCATTGTTAGTATATAGAAAGGCAGTGGATTTTTATACATTCATTTTTGTATCCTGACATTTCACTGCATTTTATTGTTTTTAATAGTTTTCTTGAACAGTCATTAGGGTTTTTTATATACCCAGCCAAATCATATTTTAATTTGTTGAGGAACTAACATACTGTTTTCCACGGGGACTGTACCATTTTACATTCCCATCAAGAGTGCACAAGAGTTCTGATTTCACTAAATTCTCACTAATGATTTTCTTTTTTTGTGTGTGTGTATGTGTTTTGATAGTAACCATCCCAATGGGTACGATGTGGTATCTGATTGATTTTAATTTCCCTAAATGATTAGTGATGTCCAGCACCTTTTTCATAAGCTTACTGGCCATTTATATGCATCTGCTTTTTAAAGAAATGTCTATTCAAGTCCTTTACCTAATTTGAATAAGGTTGCTTCTTTGTTTTGTTGTTAAATTTTAGGAATTCTGTCTATATTCTAAATACTAATCCCGTGTCAGATATATGATTTGTAAATATTTTCTCCCAGATATTTGTGTCATGGTCTGTTGCCTCTGCAGTCTCAAGTAGTTCAGGGACCGAGCATTATTCTCTTTTCATGTTCGGCTAAGCCTTATGCAATACTATGAGCCCCCAGTATAGGGGAACTTAAACGAGGCTAGATATAAGTTGGTGGGGCAGTACTACAGAGTCATGTCAATTGAGCAGATCCTGTGGCTGACTAGTTCCTCCCTATTTATGGGAAACACAATAACAGGAGATCATTAGTAAGAATGTCTCTTTCCATGAAGACTAGGCCTTTAGTTTTAACATCTGGGTTATTAAAAAGTGTTACTCATTTTCATTTTAATTTTTTCAGTGTAATTGTCGGTAAAAATTAATATCTGATTTATGCTTATATTGAGGCTCAAATGAATTTTTCTGTTTAAATATTTAGTATTCTTTGAAATTTCGTGTAGTAAATTTGCCTTTTATTAAGTCCTTTGACAAACAGAAATTCAGTTGGTTTTCACAGTTCTTGTTTCTGCTTTTTAGAAATTTTCTTATTCTTTTTGCAACTCTTTCAACTTCCTTTCATCCCTTATGCCTTATTTTAACTGAAAACAGTTTTTTAATAGTAGATAGGTTTACATAGATAAAGACACATGCATACACTGAATATGTACATGTGTTAATTATATATATATGTATGCACCTGCATATGTGTGTTTATATAGCATGTGTGTGTGTGTGTATGTAATGTTCATATGGGTATATGTAGTATATGTACCCAAGTACACATTAAATATAAGTACAAATTGCAGAAGTATAATAACCACTGTAAGTTTAATGTATACACATATACATGTATGTATACACATATGTACTTGTGTATATACACTACATGTGTGTGCATGTACTATATATAAGTACAAATTTGATGTTTTTAGAAAAGTAATCATTTATTTCTAAGGTATTTATTTCAGAAAGCCATTGATAGCATGAAATATACACAATTCAACTGTATGGTAATTTTGAACCCTGGATTTTTTTAAGGTAATAACAAATTCAGGGAACTCATAGGAGATATTTTGTTGCTAGTTCCAATTATCAGAATTATGCATTTATTTAAATATCTGTTCCACAAGCTTTTTCTAAGAACCATTCCTGCTCTGACACTATCTTCTAGCACTCCGATCTACTAGAATCAGAGAGATGCACAAAGTGAAGAATTATAGCACAGCTTGATAAGTTATCTTCAAGAGGCATGAATGAGAGCTGTCAAAGGAATAGGTTTTCAAACTTCCGTTTGTGTAAATTCAGTGAAAGTAAGTATAAGTTCAGCAATATTTGCTATAAATTCAGTAAGTGTATGTGTCCTTGAAGTTCTCAAGAAATCACTTAATACAATTCTAGGTAATTATATTTGTCTTTATAGTAGTAATTGTATTTAATTTGAGATATATTTTCAGCCTTTATTGAAGACTTAATTATTTTTTTTGGTTGAGAGAAGGAAAGAGAGAGATTAAAATACATGAAAACAACATAAAACCCGGAGGAAATCTCGTAACAGAAGTAATGGAATCGTTCTCTATTCCATCAGTTGGATCTTATCTTTTGGAGTGTTGCAGCCCAGTCTTTACTGCTTCATAACCACTCTCAATACCAAGCACACAGGACCCAGCAAAACCCTTGCAACGTAGTGGACAATGCAAACACATATCTTTGAATTGATTATTTGATTTTACACCATGGTTCTGCATTCTTTTATTCACTCACATATACCCATTCATTTGCTTATTTATCAAGTAATTATTTTATTAATTTGCAGTTTACCTGGTTAGACACTAGACTTAGAAACAAAATTAAAACAAGCTGAAAATTTAATGTCCTTTGCATTATGAAGGCCTTGCTCTTGATTGCTTTTGTTATCTCTGTTAGCAAGGAGACTTTTAGGAAATTACCCCCTGGGCAGCCGGCCTGGTGACTCAATATGTTTTGTTATCATTTACTCCCAGCTGCAGAGCTGCTGTTGCCCTGGTTGCCAAGCACTCTGACCTCCTGGGAAGCACTTCGAGAGGTTAATTAATTTACAGCTGGCCATGATTAGGATCAAAAGGCAGCAAGGAAAAAAAAACCTATAAATCCTGACAGAAAGCATATGCAGAGGTGAAGCTGTCAGCTTGAGTAAACTGCAGTGCTTTAACTAAAAATTAGACATTTAAAAAATTGAAAGCTGTTAGATAGTTACTAGAAATGCCAAGTGAAAATACAATTCTGAAGTATCAGAAATACCCAGGAGCAAAGAATGTGACAGTCTCAGGTTGGGGTGGATTGGGCATGAAGAAGAAGACATTGGGACCCTTGACTGGTGTGGTCATCCCAATGAACCAGGTTGTCTGAAGTAAATTGAGGGGGTTGCTGTGGATGGTGTCCAGGCCTTCAAAGCCTGTTCTCCACCTGACTAAACAGGACCTCAGGAGTAGCTACAAAGAGAAATGCAGACTTTGGCCAGTTTATTCATAACAGCTATAAGATAACTATAGTCACCAATTCTTTATCATTTTTCATGTGCTCAGCCCTTGATATTTTATTTAATCTCCCAGCAAGTCTCAAAAGAGGAGGTTGTTAACATTATTATGGCAAGTAAATGATATAAATAAGACTACAAACAGAAATGTCACTTATTCTACCTTATACCCACACTAGTGAACAAACCAAAAGTCAGACACACGTTTTAGACCAAAAATCCACCTCCTACCCTACCTTCTCTGTATGAGATTCATCAGTCAATGTTTAATCCTAATACCCTGCTTTCTAACACATTTTAAGAGAGAATAAGCTGGGTTCTTATAATTATCTCCATTCAACTCATCTAGTTTTTTTTGGGATACCAGCAGAGAAATGAAAATAACTATCTTGGGAGGAAATTCAACCGGTTTATGTTGCCTCTCATTGTAATGATGGGGATTGTAACAGAGGAGCATCGTAACCCACTCTACCATTCCATTGACATTATTTCTGTAAATGCGAATTCTGACTAATAGGTAGCTTGTAGATAAACAGAATGTTTGTATAAGAATCCTAGGAACTAACTTCAAAAGATACAGACTATGACCTTCAGGCATCCCAACTCTGGGAGATTTGCTGACCTTCAGCCATGGAGCTAAAATGACTTAAAGCCTGGGTGATATGAAGCCAGGAAGACTAAACCAGGATGACATACACTGGACCATCACCTGCCTTATCAGAAATGACTATGCTCATCTACATGTGGAGATATTTTCAACCCCATCCCTTGATCCCTTCTTTCTGCTCCCCCTCTCCCTCCTTATAAAAACCTCTCACTGCACTGAGATATTAAGATGGGCTTTGAGACAAGAGTCCCCCATCTTCCCAGGACATGGGCTTTGAAACATGCTTTACCCATATTCCGAATGGCCAGCCTCTGTGTAAACCACTTTCCTTTACATCAACACCTGCTTTCAAGTATTAATTTTCAAAGTGGCAGGCAGCCAGGCCTTTCAGTTACATCATAATGTGAATAGTATAAATAAAAGTCATTGTTCTCCAAAAGCTTCTTCAATTGGAAGCCCAAATCAAAGCAAAATACAAAACTCAGAGAAAGAAAAAGAAGATAACCTGCATAAGCCCATAGCCTCATTTCCTTACCTCATTCATGTAGGTCCTAATTCTTCAGGATTACCTTCTATGAGGGCCCCCTGAAGGTCAGCCCAGGGCAGGCAGCCCAGAACTATGAGTCATTGTACATCTGTGTGGTAGCCCCTAATTACATAAGCTCCTTATGTAAGCATGACATAAACAAAACCATTCTGCGCAACTGCAGCACGATGCCACTATTGTCTAAGCTTGTATAAAAACCCATGTAACCAGTAATAAAGTGCACTTCTGGCTTGAAGTGTAGCTCCTATGTTGGCTCCTCATGTTTCTTTCAATTGGACCTCTCACTGTGGAAACCTACCCTGGCTGAACAGCTGGGCTCTGACACCTTCCCTTACCACCACACATAAAATTATCCCGAGGCCTCTCTCTCTCTTCACTCTTTAATTTTTTTTCATGACATTCTATTTTTTATTTGTTTTCTATCTTTATTTTATAATTACAGTTCATTTTCAATATTATTTTTATTGGTGTTAAGCTTTGGGTTAGACAGTCATATAATTTACATAATCTTCCCCTCAATATTTCCAGTATCCAGTTGGCACCCTACATAGTTATCACAGTATTATTAACTATATTTCCAGTGCTTTACTTTATATCTTTGTGACTATTCCATAACTACCATTTTGAACTTCTTAATCCCTTTACCTCTTCTTCCCAGTTCCCCAATCCTCCTTCTCTCTGGCAACTACAAACCCATAAGATAAATGTACAACAGAACTGAAAAAAATACTCATTTGAGTGTTTTTTCATTTTGTTTTTTTGTTTGTTTGTTTGTTCTTTATTGTTCCATCCTTAGCCTATGGAACTGTGCCTGGGACATAGAAGCAACTCAATACATATATTTGAATAAATGATTCAAGGAATTAATAAGTAAATGAAAGATAATATTCATTTTATAAATGATGAATCTGAATCTCCCATAAGTTATATAATTTGTACAAATTTTGCCATTAGTAAATATAGCAGTTCCCATTATCTGCTGTCCAATATTAAATGGAAAACCACAGAAATAAAAAATTCATAAGTTTTAAATCATATGCTATTTTGAACAGTGTGTTGAAATGTTGTGCTATCCTGCTCCATCCTGCCCATGATGTAAATCAACCCATTGTCAAGTGTATCCATGCTTGTATAAACACCCTTAGTCCCTTAGTAGCTATTTGGGTTATCAAATCAACTGTTATGGCATCTCACTGCTTGTGCTTGCATCACCCTTATTGAATTAGTGATGACCCCAAAGAACAAGAGTAGTGATTGCTGGCAATTCAGATACTCGAGAAGAAGCCTTAAAGTGTTTCCTTTACGTAAAAAAGTGAATGTTATCAACTTGATAAGGAAATAAAAACTATATATGATGAGATTTGTCAGGGCAATGTCCAGCCATTGTTATTATAACTAGAACAGTTTCTGTGACATCTATATTACCTGGCAGCCAAGGAGAGTGAACTGGAATGCTCATGCATGAACAATGATGATTTCACTAGTCTGGGGTGGGGTGGGCAGTAGATACTATTAAAGGAGTACGTGTACTGTGTGGCCATTGCATTCAAAATGATTGAGTAATGAATCTATATCAAATTTGGAGCTAAGTGAGAACATTCCTTCATGAAAACTATTTCCATGATTCAGAAGGCCACAGCTGTGGGCACCTGGTGATTGGCAACTTCATCACGACAATGATCGCATTCATGCGCCACATCTTGTGCAGTATTTTTGGTGAAACATCAAAGCATCCAGGTGGTTCAGTCTCCCTACAGCACAGATTTGGTGCCCTGTGATTTCTGGCTTTTCCCAGGACTAAAGTCGCCTTTGAAAGAGAAGAAATTTCAGACCATCAGTGAGATTCAGGAAAATATGACTGGGCAGTTGATGGCAATTGGGAGAACTGTGTGCATAGTTTGAAGGGGACTGAGGTGTCATTGACCTATGTCCAATATTTCTTATATCTTACATCTTCTACAATAAATGTCTGTATTTTTCATATTACATGGCTGGATACCTTCTGGACAGACCTCATATATGAAAATGATATTTCCATATTTTTGATGAAAAATGACTTTGAATGTATTTAAACCTAAGATAGTTGAACAAAGTAAATGTCTAAGATTTAACTGGGTATCAAATCTTCATTATTTTAACTCAAAAATTGTTTTGTGGTACAATGCCACCAAAATGGTGACATAAGGGACTCAACCACAGTCTGTCAAAAAAGATCTACAATTAGACAACTGTCTATGAAAACACGCACACACACACAGAAGCTCTAGAAGACATATTATTATATTTTAGCAACACAGTGAAACAAAAAAAATCTGAGAACTACCACACAAGAAGTGAAGAAAGAGCTACATTTTCCTGCAGAATCCAATCACCAAAGCCAGCACTGGTAGAGCCCAGAGAAAGCCTCCAGCGAGAAGGAGTTTTATTTATCAGAAAATAAATTATAGGGTGAGCAGCCAGCTTCCCCAGCCCTTCTGGGCATTACATGAAGGGCCCGCTTCTGTTTCACTGCCCCCAAACCAACAAAGTTGAAATGATAAATCAAGATACCTTAGAACAAGGTAGATATTCAGTGGCTATTAATGGTGGCCAAGCAGTAGGATGATCACAGTTCACAGTGACCTGTACATACAAGCCCAGTAGATTTCACCACCAAAGAAATTATTGACCAACACAAGTGCCATGGATCACCTGCATACATATTTCAATAGTTCTTATTCCACAAATATTTGCATACACTGAAATAAGTCACATGAGTTTCCCCCTGCTTTTTTCCTCTACCTCATCAGAGACAGAATCACACTAGCAGCAAGTTCAGGCCTCTGAAGCTGTGTGAATGTAATAAACCATCCTGGACTTCCGAAGATATTTCTCACCACCATGTCCATACTTCTGCCTAGTCCCTCTAGCTGTGCACTCGCATGCTGCCAGCCTGATGCCCTTCACTGGCTTATGTTGTAGTATGCCCTCCTAGGAAAAGTATGTGCATTCACAGGAGAACAGGTTGACAGTCTGGGCTTCCACAGCTACTTATGGGCCTGGATCAGTCTGTGTCTTTTTTCACAGGCCTGAACAATCCCATTCACCTGTAAATAGAACCAACCTATGCATATGTATGCCGTTAGCCCAATATAGTCACTGGCCTCCACTGCAGTGCGGATACAGGGGAGAAGGCTGTATAGTCACAGTAGAGTTCACTGAGAACCAGGACACTCAAAGCTGCCAGTGAGGCCATACTGGACCCTGGTCCTTGTTGTCTGTCTTGATCTCCATCAGTCACTACGTGTGTGTTTGCAACTTGCACCTGCCACTACATTACAACCTGCATCTTGCCCTCATGGTTAAGTGTGTGCACATTAGCAACTCTAGCCAACACTATTATGTGATCTGGATATTAGCTACTGTATTTAGAGACAACAATGAGCACCCCAGAATTCATTGCAGTTACAGCAGAAGCTCCCCAGTGCTCACAATAAACCGTACAGTTGTCTCTGCTATGGAAGTCAATGACCTGAGTTGAAGAGACATTACACTCCACCAGACCCAATGCCATCACAAACCCCTGCATTTGATGCCTTGCACTATGGGACCCAGAGTCAAAACTTACACTAGAACATCCCCATCTACAGTTGAAAGTTTATATTTCCTGAAGTCAGTTTGGGGAGTCTGGAAGGGATAATTGCTTCTTCAAACTTTATAGCCACAGACACCTAAACAAGTGCTCAGGCATCATGAAAAATCAGGGAAACATGACTTCACCAAAAGAATACAGTAAACCTCTAGAAACTAACTTCAAATAAATAGAGATTCAGGCATTAATTGATAATGAATTTAAAATAAATTCATTTAAAGATGCTCAGAGGCCTACAAGAGAACACAGATAAACACTTTTATGATTATCAGAAAAACAATACCAAAGTAAAATGAGACATTCAATAAATAAATAGGATCTATGAAAAAGAACCAAACAAAAATCCTGGAGCTAAATAATTCAGTGAATTAAGTGAAAAATACAACAGAAGATGAACTGCAGATCAGAGAAGATTTTTTTAAAAAAGTCAATGGAAAAGAGGGTAGTAAATGAAATAACCCAGCCTGAGACAGAAACAAAGAATGCAAAAGACTGAAGAAAATATAAGTGATTTATAGAAACCATAATTTAAAAAAATAAAACTAACTAAACAATTGCAGTTTTAGGAAGAGAAAAGAGGGAAAAGGAGAAAGAAGCTTACCTTTACGCAAATAAATAATGGCTGAGATCTTCCCAAATATTGGGAGAGAATAGGAAATCTACCTATTCTATAGTGAAGCTATAGTTTGCCCCAACATTCAATCCAAAATGATCTTCTCTAGGACACATTAATATTTATTTATAGGCATATCTATAAATAAAGGCAAGAAAATAATTTTGAAAGTAGCAAGAAAAAATCTATCAAACAAGATAATTTATAATAAGGTTGTAAGTGTATTTCTCAGCAAAATAACCTGCAGGATGGAAGAGAATGGGGTGATGTATTCAAAGTGCTGGAAGAAAGTGTCAATATCAAGAACACTTCATCTTCCAAAGGTTAACCTTCAAAAAGGAACTCTCATCTTTTGTGACAGCATGAATGGACCTGGAAATTATTATGTTAAGCAAAATAAGCCAGTCAGAGAAAGAGAAATAACATATGATCTCACTTATATGTGAAAACTAATGAACATAATAGGACCAGAGGCATGGATATATGAAACAGACTAACATCTCAGAGGGAAGCAGAGTAGGGGAGGTCTGGAAGGGATTAGCCAAAGAACATATATGCAAATATGCATAACCCCTGGGCATAGACAACAGTATAGTGAAGGCAGTAGGTGGGGAGGGGGGGCTAAGTGCAGGAGAGCAAAGGGGGGAAATGAGGCACATCTGTAATAGTGTCAACAACAGAAAAATAAGGAATGTGAGATAAAGAGTTTCCATAATAAACAAAACTGAAACATCACCACCAAACTTGTCTTACATGAAATGCTAAAAAGTACTTCATGCTGAAACAAATGGATGTTAATAGATAATATGAAAAGTATAACAATATATTATACTTATATAGGCAAGCATATGTTAAGAATCAGGATGCTCTAATATTGTAATGTGGTGGTGTGTTAGAATAGTTAAGTATATTAAAGATTAAAGAACGATCTTTACTATAGATATTTGTTTGGTGTTTGTTTTCTATCACCTGGCTCATTTCACTTAGCATAATACTCCCTATGATCTCACCTATAAGTGGAAGCTAATCAACAAAACAAACAAGCAAGCAAAATAGAATCAGAGACATGGAAATAAAGAACAAACTGACAGTGACCAGAGAAGAGCGGGAGGGGGATAACCAGGGAAGAAGGGGTAGGGTCAAGCAAAAGAACATGTATAAAGGACCCATGCATAACAGGGGAGGGGAGGATTGAATGTGGGAAGGAGGATGGGCAGGCCAAGGGAGAATAATGTGTATAAGAGAGGGACAACTGTAATTAAACAATGATAAAAATATTTTTAAGAAAGATTATTTTGAGAGTTGCTGGGCATTCTAATACTAAAAGGCAATACATGTTTTCTTTTATTACATTGGGGCTGGTACTAAATATTTTAGCCCTTGCAGAGGGTCTCTGTGGCAACTATTCAAATCTGACATTGCAGTGTAAATACAGCCATAGACAACAGGTCAAAGGATAAACATGGCAGTGGTCCAGTGAAACTTATTTTTATAAAAGCAGGTGATGAGCAAAAAAAAAAAAGTTAAATAACAATGTATTAGAATAACTATTGCTACAATAATTAGATGATGGATACATAATATAAGATGATGCAAATTATGATGTTAAAAACATAAAAGTTTCTCCCAAATACTTCTTATTGAAGCCATTTAATCTTTTAAAAAAACCATTATTCTTCTCAATAGATATACACTGAAAACTTGATGTCATTCTTTGAATTTCTGGGTCTGCCTTTGTCATTGTTTCTGTGAATTTATTGAATGTGGTACATAATTAACAAGTTAATTATTTACTTATTATTTTGGAGCTCCTGAAAAACATAAGTTTACTGTACTTTAGTACTGTAACTCTTATTCAAACCATGTGACAGGTATAGGCAATCAAAAAGTATTTGTTGAATGCATGATTAAATAAATAAACAACTTAATAAATGATTGAGTAAAAAAATCATAAAAATAAAGGATAAAAGGATAGCATTTCTGTATGGTATCAGTGTTAAATTGTTATCAGTGTACAATTTTATATGTATATATATACACACATATATATGCAATAGAATATATATAATGTTTTATGTAATCTTCACAGTGAACAGAAAGAAAAACTTTACAGTAGATTCATAAAAGTTAGAGATTTAAAGAATAGCACTACAGAAATTTATGAATCTATAAAGTAGGGCAACAAGAAGAATGGAAGAGCAAAACTACAAAACACCCAGAAAGTTCTTACCTAGCATTAATTACTCTAAATATAGATGGATTAAAATTTTCAATTGGAAGACATGGAGTGGTTGAATGGATTTAAAAAAAAAAAAGGTCCAACACTATGCTATCTACAGGAGAGTCACTTCAGCATTAAGGATACACATAGACAGACTCAAAATGAAGGGATGGGAAATACATACCATGCAAGTATAAAGAAAAGAGAGTAGTGGTAGCTTTACAATATCAGAAAAATAAGTTTAAGTCAAAAATGCTAATAAGAGACAAAGAAAGTCATTATATAATGATAAAAAGCCTTGTTCATTAAGATAATATAACAAGTATAAATATATATAGACTCTACATACAAGCACATGAATATAAGGGAATTGCTAACAGATCAGGAGGGAGAAATAAACAACAATATAATGATAGTAGGGACCATCACTACCCTACTTTCAGCAATAGATAGATCACACATACACACACACACACACACAAATCAATGCAGAAATATGGGACTTAAACCGTACTTTTAGTCGAATAAACCTAACAGATTTTCACAGAGCATTTCATACAACAGAGTCAAAATACAAATGTCTCAAGTGCACTCAGAATAGTCCTCAAGGTAAGTGATATGATAGGTCACAAAACAATGTTAGCAAATTTTTTAAATGTAATAATATCTGTTATCTCTTTTGACCAAAATGGTATAAAATTAGAAATAAATAGCAGAAGGAAAAGGGAAAATTCACAAACAGATGAAATTAAACAATGCACTCTTGAACAACCATTTGCTCGAAACATCAAAAGGGAAATAAAAAAAATACATTGAAACAAAGAAAATGGAAGCACAGCATAACATAAGGATAATGTAAAACCAATTAACAGAGGAAGGTTTATACCAATTAATATATTTTTTAAAAAAGGAAAACATAAACAAATGGAAACATATGCTATCTTCATGGACTAGAAGAGTTAACATAATAAAAATGTCCACATTACCCAAAGTGATTTATAGATTCAATGCAATCCCTTATAAAATACCAGTGGCATATTTCACAGATATAGAACAAACATTTCAAACATTTACATGGAACCATAAATGACCCCAAAGAGACTCAACAATATTGATAAAGAAGAACAAAGAAGAAGGGATTACAATACCTGATTTCAGACTATATTACAAGGCCACGGTACTCAAAACAGTCTAATACTAGCATAAGAAGAGACATATAGATTAATGAAACAGAATAGAAGGCCCAGAAATAAACTCATGTCTCTATGATCAATTAATATTTGACAAAGGGGGATGGAGCATGAAATGTAGTAAAAATAACCTCTTCAACAAATGGTTTTGGGAAATCTGGAGAGATACATCACAAAAAAAAAGAAAAGAAAAAAGAAATTAGATCACTGACTTACACCATACACACACAAAAAAACTCAAGATGGACAAAAGACTTAAACATAAGTCACGACACCATTAAAATCCTACAGAACATAGGCAGGAAAATCTCAGTTATTCCATGCAGTAATATTTTCACCAATATGTCCCCTATAGCAAGGGACATTAAGGAAAGAATAAACAAATGAAACTTCATCAAAATAAAAAGCTTCTTCATGGCTAAAGAAAACATCAGCAAAATTAAAAGGGAATGAACAGTACGGGAAAATGTATTTGCAAATGATACCTCCAAAATATATAAAGAACTTACATGACTCCACTCCAGGAAGACAAACAACCCAATTAAAAAATGGGCAAAAGACCTGAACAGACACTTCTCTGAGGACAACATACACTGGGCCCAGAGACACATGAAAGGATGCTCAGCATCACTAACCATCAGAGAGATACAAATTGAAACTACAATGAGATACCACTTCATACTAGCCAGAATGGTCATCATATCCAAATCAACAAGCAAGTGCTTGCGAGGTTGTGGAGAAAAGGGAATCCTAGTACATTGTTGATGGGAGTGAAGACTGGTGCAGCCACTTTGGAAAACAGTATGGAATTTCCTTAGAAAACTAAAAATGGAACTGCCTTTTAGCCCAGAGATTCTGCTGCTGGGAATATACCCTAAGTCTCCCAAATCACCAATTCAAAAGAACTTGATGTTCTTAGCACCTCAATGTTCATAGTAGCACAATTTAAAATAGCCAAGAATTGGGAGCAACCTAAGTGTCCATCAGTAAATGAGTGGATCAAAGAACTATGATACATTTACACAATGGAATACTACACAGCAAAAAGAAAGAAAGAGCTTGTACCCTTTCTGACAGCATGGATGGACCTGGAGAACATTATGCTAACTGAAATAAGACAGGCAGTGAAAGACAATACCATATGATCTCAGCTATGAGGGGAATCTAATCAACAAAACAAACAAGCACTTAATCAATGAAACAAACAAGAGCACAAAATATAACCAGAGGCATTGAAATAAAAAACAAAGTTACAGTAACCAGAGGAGAGGAGGCAGAGGATAATGGGAGGAAAAATGGGAAGGGCCATCAAGGAACAGGTATAAAGGACACATGGATGAAGCCGATGGGGGTGCAGGTTTGAGGGTTGGAGGTGGGGATTGATGTGGAGGGCAGGAGTGGTGGTGGGGAAATGGAGAAAACCGTATTTGAACAACATTAAAAAAATAAAGAAAAAAATCTCATATAAACAACCTAACTATATATGTCAAGGAACTAGAAGAAAAATGAATGAAGAACAAAATTAGTAGCGGTGCAGAAATAACAAAGAGACCTCTGGCCAAAATGGAGGCATAGCGTAGCTACACTTTGTCTCTTTGCACAACCAAATGAAGGACAACAACAATTTAAAAAACAAAAAGTACCAGAAACGGAACTGCCAGATAATCAATCTGTATGTAATTCCAACAACCAAGGCGTTAAAAATCTAAGAAAAAGAAGATGATCAAAAATATGAACGGTAAAATGACAACAAACTCACAACTATCAACAACTGAACCTAAGAAAACAAAAACAAAAACAAACTAAGCAAACTGTTAGAACAGGAACAGAATCACAGAAATGCAGATCACATGGAGGGTTATCAGTGTGGAGGGGGAATGTGGAGAATGTTGGAAAAGGTACAGAGAATAAGAAGCATAAATGGTAGGTATAAAATAGACAGGGGGAGTTTAAGAATGGTATAGGAAATGGAGAATCTGAAGAACTTATATGTATGACCCATGAACATGTACTAGGTGGGGGAATGCTGGTAGGAATGGTGGTGCAGGGTGGAGGGGAATTAAGGGGAGGAAAAAAATGGGACACCTGTAATAGCATAATCAATAAAATATAATTTTAAAAAATGAAAAGAAAAAGAATAAAAATAAAAAGATTTTGAACTGTGAAAAAAAGAAATAAACGAGACTAGAAAAATATAAATAATTAACAAAAATAAAAGTTGAGTTTTTAAACACCTAAACTAAATACGAGACTTTAGCTAGGCTAAAACAAGGGAAAAGATTCAATAGGAATTGAAAAAGGAGACATTAAAACTGTTTGTACAGAAATATAAATAATCATAAAAGACTACTATAAACAATTATACACCAACAGATTTTACAACCTGGAAGAAATGAGTTAGTTCTTACAATCATACAATTTACTAAACCTGAATTAGGAAGAATAGAAAATCTGATTATCAATAAGCAAGGGATTTGAATCAGGAATGAAAAGTTTTCCAACACGCACGCACATGCAGGACTGCATGATTTCAGTGGTGAATTTTTCCAAACTTTTAAAGAAATAATAAGAAATCTATTTCAAATTCTTCCAAAAAATTGAAGAGGAGAGGACACTCACAAACTCATTTTAAATACCATCATTCTTTAACACCAAAACCAGGTAAGAACACACAGAGATAAAATGAGAGGACAATATACTGATAAACATACATGCAAAACTTCTCAACAAGTAATTTGCAAACTAAGTTCAACAGTATATGTAAAGGATTACACACATAGATCAAATGGGACCAAATAGAGAACCCAGAAATAAACCCAAGATTCTACAGTAAATTTATATTTGACAAATGGGGAATGACCGTACAATGGTGTAAAGATATCCTCTTCAATAAATGGTTTTGGGAGAACTGGACTGCTACATGCAAAAAAATAAAAAAGAAACCCTACTATCCAACTTACACCATATACCAGAATAAACTAAAAATAGATAAAATACTTAAATATAAGTTGAGACACCATAAAATCCTGAAGGAAAACAGGCAGGTAAATTTTAGATATCCCATGCAACAATATTTTTGCTGATATAGATCATAAGAGAAGGGAAATAAAGGAAAAATGAGCAAATGGCACTACACCAAATTAAAAACCTTTTGCATGACTAAAAAATATGTATATCAAAATAAAAAGGGAATAGACTATATGGGAGAATATATTTGCCAATGATACCTCAGACAAAAGTTTGATCTCCAAAACATAAAAAGAACTCATATGACTCACCACCAGCAAGACAAACAATTCAATTAAAAAGTGGGCAAAGGACCTTAATAGACACTTTTCCAAGGAGGATATACACATGACCCATAGATGTGTGAAAAGATGCCAACACCACAAGCATTCAGAGAGATGCAAATTAAAACCAAAATGAGATATCACTTCACAGTTGTCAGAATGGTCATCATTAATAAATAAACAAACAACATGTGCTAGTGATGATGTGGAGAAAATGGAACACTACTACGCTGTTAATGGGAATGCAGACTGGTGCAGCCACTGCAGAAAATCATATGGGATTTCCTTAGAAAACTAAAAATGGAGATTCCTTTTAACCCATAGATTCTGCTGCTGGGAACATACCCTAAGAATCTCGAATCACCAATTTAAAATGACTTACAAACACCTATGTACATAGTGGTACTATTTATGAAAGCCAAGTGCTGGAAACAGCCTAAGTGCCCGTCAGTAAATTAGTGGATCAAAAAACTGTGGTGCATTTACGCAATGAAATGCTCTGCAGCAGAAAGAAAGAAGGAATTCCTACCATTTGTGACAGCATAGATGGAACTGGAGAATATCATGCTAAGTGAAATAAGGCAGCTGGTGAAAGACAAATATCATATGATCTCACCTATAGGAGGAATCTAATGAACAAAATAAACAAATGAACAAAATAGTACCACAGGCATGGAAACATGGAACATGGTGAAAGTGACCAGATGGGTGAGGTGAGGGGGATAATGGTGGAAAAAAAAGGAAGGGGCTAGTCAAAGAACATGTGTGAATGACCCATGGACATGGACAACAGTATGGGAATTGACTGTGAGAGTAGTGGGTAGGATGGACAGAGGAGGACAAAGGGGGACAAATTGGGACAACTGTAATAGAATAACAATAAAAAATTATTGAAAGCAAATGGTGCTGGTAAAAATGGATAACCTCAAGACAAACAGTGAAATTGGAGCCCTAATCGCACCACTCACAAAAAATAACAAAGTGGATTAAAGACAAACATAAAATGAAGGAAACATAGGTGAAAATCTCCTTTACATAGGTGGTGTCAATAATTTCTTTGATGTAACACCAAAAAGGCACATAAACCCACAAAATTACTTGACCTTCAAAAATAAGAAAATCCTGTCATTTGTGATAACACAGATCAACGGGAGGGCATTATGCTGTGTGAAATAAGTCAGATAAATAACTATGGTATGATGTCACATATATAGAGTCTAAAAAAGACAAACATGTAAAAAGAAAATAGAATGACAGTATGGTTTGGCCAAATGGAGAGATCTTCATGAAAATAGTGCACACACTTCATTAAAAGATGAATACACTCTGGGGATACAAAGTATAACATTGTAATTATAATTAATAATATTAACTATAATTATTTCTTTTTCAAGTATCTTATTGTTTGTGTATAAAAATGCAGCTAATTGTGTGATGTGATGAAGGTTTAGCTTATGCTGTGTTGGGAGTAATTGTGCAATATGTTCATAAGTGAGTTAAATCAATACATTTTGCATCTTAAATTTACACAATGTTTTATGTCAATTTTATTTCAATAAACATGGAAAAATCAGCAATATTATGTCTACCCTCAGAAAATGTAATTTTGTGTACCAAAATAATTTGTTTTAATTTATAGATTCCTATTAATGGCAACAAATTCTTCTTCCCCTACTCTCTTCTTTATCTCCCTATCTACCTCTCCTTTTTTCTCCTTTTTGGCACGTGTAATGCTACATTAGAAATGTCCTTTAATTTCTGGTTTTCTGTGAGGAAAAAATGTATTTTTCTAGAGTTCATAAATCTATATAAAAATATATGACCCATTGACTTGGATGTTCCTTATACTTAACTTATTACTCATCATTTGCTGCAAGGATCACAAAAAAAGAGAGAGAGAGATTTCCAAAATGATGATTGAATAGGTCTTTGTTTTTTCTTTAAATATATCTCAAGCCTATTTTCATTCACTGCTTGTATCAGTACTGTGAAACAGTTGTTCGTTCATTCAGTCAAAAATCATAATCAAGTCCTTTATTGTGCCAGCCACTCTTCAGAAAGAAGATCCCTGAATTAATGGTTATAGACACGAAATCCAGGCTGAACTAGATATGTAAAAGAACTATATTGAGAGGGGGATCAAGATGGAGAAGGAGTGAATGGAATTCACACTGACCTCCTCCCAGGACCAATCTGGAATTAAAACTAAATTGTGGAGAAATCACCCAGAGCAAACAAATGAACAGTAGTGAGAGAGAAGCCTCATAACTTTGGACAGACAGAAAAATTAGTTCAGTACAAGCTGACAGGTAAGAAGTGAGGCAGAGACATGAGAAGGCTGGCAGGGCACCCATAGGCGTCAGTGCCAGAGGGATATTAAAGCAGCCAGATGGATCCCCCTGAGAAGAGCAGAGTCTAAACCATGAGTGGGGATCTCCAGCCTACAGCACCAGAGACCAAAAAGTACAGAGATAACAGCCAACTGTGAAAAGTGGCAGGGCTGTTCTCTTCCACAAAGGGGCGGCTAGAGACTGAATGAGCCATTTAAAAGACCAATGCATAAACTTTCATCTGCAACCATTACCCTGGGTTCCAGCAAAGGTGGGAACAGAGTGGGTTAGAGAGGCCTTAGGAAAGACTGGGGGTGGTGACTTTAGGGAGACAACGGAGAAAGTAGGTGCCAGGATCCCAGTGCTGAGTCATCCCACATGAGCAGCAGCAGTCTTGCTCAGGCAGACCACTCCCTTGAGCTGCAGCAGCGTGAGAGGAAACAATAGCACAGCCACCAGGAG
Organism: Mormoops blainvillei; assembly: GCA_004026545.1. Taxonomy (NCBI): domain Eukaryota; kingdom Metazoa; phylum Chordata; class Mammalia; order Chiroptera; family Mormoopidae; genus Mormoops; species Mormoops blainvillei. The sequence goes on along the minus strand of PVJD01002481.1, from coordinate 86,408 downwards.
GGATTCTGTCCTGGCCCTGCGATGCTTAAGCCTGACTGCTGAGTTCAGAGTGGCAGCCAAAACAGCAGATCACTGCAAAGTGGGGGCAGAGTGGACTTGAAGTGCTAGAGGAGAGATGGGGGATGGAGACTTTGGGGACAGAACTGAGAGAGTAGTGTCCAGGGTCTTGGTGCTGGATTATAAACCATAAGACAGCAACCATGGAGTTTATACAGACTGCTCCCCTCTGAGCTGCAGCAGTCTGAGAGGGAACATTAGCCCCAAACCCAGGAGCATTTCTGCCTGGCCCTAGGGTGTTTACTCCTTGCTGCTGAGCGCAGAGTGACTAGATTAACAACTGAAGGAGACAGCCACAGACAGTAGGTCCCAGGAAGTCTTGAAAAGACTCCCTAGGGTCAAACAGGGTCAACATCAGAAATCACCAGAGGCATATCCAGAAATAAAAAAAACAGGGGCAAATACTACAGGCTACTGAGATGAAATCCGCTGGTGGTCTTCTCCATGATTTGCGATATTTTCTTTACTACATAGCTTTTTATCATTCATTTCTTGTCCATCAAGTTGGTGCATATGAAGTCACTAGATTTTATACTATAGTTTATTTCTCTCCTTTATGATTATAGTCTTAATCTCTTTGTGGCCTTATTAATACTGGTTCATTTGCTATTGATAGTGGCATTGCAGCAGGGAGTAATTTATGCAGTGGTGGGTTTGTTTCCTGGGCTTTTGTGGTTTTGCTCCAACAGCCAAATAGTGGGAAGACAAAGAAACAACCCCCAATCAAAAAGAGAGGAGGAATCCCCAGGAAGACTACTAAATGAAATAGAGGCAGGTAAGCTATCAGATACTGAGTTCAAAACAATGGTTATAAGGAAGCTCAATGAACTCAATGAGCTCAGTGAGAATTACAAAATACTATAGGGAAACTATGAGGAACTTACTGTAAACTATGTCAGCATGAAAAAGGGCACAGAAACTATCAACAAGAACAAAGAGGAAATGAAGAATACAATTTCTGAGTTGAAGAATACAGTAGAAGGAATCAAAAGCAGGCTAGACAAAGCAGAGGATAAAATCAGTGAGCTGGAGGACACAGTAGAAAAAAGTTCCCAGGAGCAGCAAGAATGAAAAAAGGCTCAAAAAAGAATGAAGATGTGTTAAGGGAAATACAGGAAAACATAAAACATAATAATCTCTGTATAATAGAAATTCCAGAATGAAAAAAAGAGGAGCAAGGGATATAAAACCAGTTTCAAAAAGTAATGACAGAAATTTCCTTAATTTGAGGAAAGAAAAAGTCAGACAAGTCCAGGAAGCACAGGGAGTCCCAATCAAGGGGAATCAAAAGAGACCCACTTCAAGACACATCATAATTAAAATGGCAGCTATCAAGGACAGAGAGAGAATATTAAAGGCAGAAAGGGAGAGACAGGAAATAACATACATGCGAGCCCCAATAAGGAAAGCAACTGACCTCTCCACAGAAACACTGCAAGCAAGGAGGGAATGGCAAGAAAAATTCCAAGTGATGAAAAGCAAAGGCCTGCAACCAAGACTACTTTATGCAACAAAACTCTCAGTTAAAATGGAGGGCAAAATAAGGAGTTTCTCTGATAGAAGAAGGCTAAAAGAATATATATCTAACAAACCATCATTGTAAGATATGCTAAAGGGACTGCTCTAAGTAGATGAAGAAAAAGAGTGATAGAGAGGAACACAAATACAAAGGGAAAGAGTGAATAAGTATTTATCAATAATAACTTCAAATGAAAATGCATTATATGCTCCAGTTAAAAGGCATAGAGTAGTTGAATGGATAAGAAAATAGGACCCACACATATACTGCCTAGAAGAGACCCACCTCAGAACAAAGATCTACACAGACTGAGGTAAAGTGTTAGAAAAAAATATTCCAAGTAAATGAGCAGGAAAAAAAAGCCAAGGTAGAAATACTTATATCAGACAAAATAGACTTCAAAACAAAGGTCATAATGCCCTGGCAGGTGTAGTTCAGTGGATTGAGTGTCAGTCTGTGAACCAAAGGGTCACTGGTTCAATTCTCCAGTCAGGTCACATTCCTGGGTTCTGACCACATCCCCAGTAGGGGGCACATGAGAGGGAGCCACACATTGATAATTCTATCCTTTTCTTTCACCCTCCATTACCCTCCCTCTAAAAATAAAACAAATAAAATCTTAAAAAAAAAGACCAGGAAAAGAGACAGAAAAGGTCACTTCATACTACTCAAAGGAAGACTCCATCAAGAAGACATACACATTGTAAACCTATGTGCACCCAACATAGCAGAACCCAAATATATAAGGAAAATCCTGGAGGACACCAAGAAAGATATAGGCAGCAACACACTTATAATAAAGGATTTTAATATCCCACTGTCAACAATAGATAGACCCTCCAAACAAAATATTCACAAAGATATTGTGGAACTGAATGATGCATTAGATCAAATGGACCTAACGGGAATGTTTAGAAACTTTCATCCCAAAGAAGCAAACTACACATTCTTTTCAAATGCACATGGGGCATTTTCAAAGATAGACCACATGACAGGACACAAAACAAGGCTCAAAAAATTCAAGAAAACTGAAATCATATCAAGCATTTTCTTAGACCATAAGGGCTTAAAACCAGGAACTAACCTCAAGGAAAAAATTCAAAAACATTCCAACTCATGGAGACTGAAGAGTATGCTATTAAATAACGAATGAGTCAATAGTGAGATCAAAGAATAAACCAAAAAGTGTCTGGAAACAAATGAAAATGAACACACAACAGTCCAAAACCTATGGGATATAGGGAAGGTAGTCCTGAGAGGGAAGTTCATAGCAATACAGGTCTACCTAGAAAAGATAGAACATTTTAAATAAACAACATAACCCTACATCTAGAAGAACTGGAGAAACAACAACAATCAAAGCCCAGAGCAAGCAGAAGGAAGGAAATAATCAAGATAAGAGCAAAACTGAATGACATAGAGACTAAAAGAACAATTCAAAGGATCAATAAAATCAGGAACTGGTTCTTTGAAAAGATAAACAAAATTGGCAAACCTTTAAGCAGACTCATCAAGAAAACAAGAGAGAGGATGCAAATAAATAAATCAGAAATGAAAGAGGAGAAGTTACAACTGATATCACAGAAATACAAAGGATTGTAAAAAATTACTATAACCAACTCTATGCCAAGAAATTTGAAAAGCTGGGTGAAAAGGACAAATTTCTAGAAAAATATAATCTTTAAAAACTGAATGAAGAAGAAGCAGAAAGCCTGAGCAGATTGATAACAGCTTGTGAAATTAAAGCAGTGATCAGAAAAATCACAACACAAAAATGCCCTGGACCAGATGGTTTTGCAGGAGAACTCTACAAAATATTTCAGGAAAAATTAACCCCTGTCCTCAGACTATTCAAAAAAAATCCAAGAGGAAGGAAGCCTCCTAAACTCCTTTTATGAGGTCATAATCATCATAATCCCAAACCAGATAAAGGCACCACAAGCAAAGTAATCTACAGGTCAATATCACTGATGAGCCCAGATGCTAAAATCCTCAAAAAATATTTGCAAACTGCACCTAGTAATACATTAAAAACATAATCCACCATGATCAATTGGGGTTCATCCCAGGGAAGCAACGATGGTACAATAGTTGCAAATAAGTAAATAAGTAAATGTAATATATCACATAAACAAAAGGAAAGACAAAATCACATGATCATATCAATAGATGAAGAAAAAGCATTTGATAAGGTACAGCACACATTTATGACAAAAACACTCAGCAAAGTGGGAATAAAGGGGCATACCTCAACATAATAAAGGCTATAAATGAGAAACCTACATCCAACATTTTATTGAATGGGGAAAAACTAAAAGCTTTCCCACTAAGATCAGGAACAAGACAAGGATGTCAGCTTTCACTATTTCTATTCAACATAGTTTGGATTTTCTTCAAAAAACAAAGAAATGGAACTGCCCTTTGACCCAGGAATTCAACTGCTGAGGTTATGCCCTAAGAACCCTGAAACACCAATTCAAAAAAAACTTATGCAACGCAATTTGCAATAGCCAAGAATTGGAAGCAACTAAGTGCCAAATGGTAAAGGAGTGGATCAAAAAACTATGGTACATTTACACAATGGAATACTACACAGCAGAAAGGAAGAAGGAGCTACTATCATTTGCAACAGCATGAATGGAACTGGAGAGCATTATGCTAAATGAAATAATACAGGTGCTGAAAGAGAGATACCATATTATCCCACCTATAAGAGGCACCTAATCAACAAAATAAACAAGCAAGTAAAATATAACCAGTGACACTGAAATAAAAAACTGACAGTAACCAGAGGGGCAGAGGGAGGGGGATAACGGGAAATGGAGGGGAAGTGCCACCAAGGTACATGCATAAAGGAGCCATCAACAAAGCCAAATGGGGGAAGGATTGAGGGTGGGAGGTGGGGAGGCATGAGGCTGCGGAAAGTGGTGGTGGGAAAATGTTGATGTGGGGATGATGGGGTGGGCTGCAGGGTGGAGGGGATAAATGGGAGGGAAAAATGAGACAACTGTAATGGCATAATCTATAAAATATACACAGAAATAAAAATAAAAGAACTTTATTTCGTCATGGGAAAGAAAAGCACAATTTAATGTCTTGGCTTAAGTCTCTCAAAATAGAGGAAAACTTGAAAAATAGAAATCTTCAAGAGTTTTTCTATACTCTCTTAAAGGCACATATATTTGAAAATGCATGGATGCTTGGTCTAAACATCTAAATAAAATATCTTATGAATTTTTATGCCTTACCAAGACATATTGTACATGCATGCATATTCATGCATACACACACTGTGAATTTAGAAGCAAATAGGTATGGTACAGATGTTCATAAATTTTGTAATGACACATATGTACCATAAAAGTGATTTATGTTCCTTCTGCAGGTTATGCCATCATGTCATGGAATTTTTAGAGAAATCAAGACATTTGTAAACACCAGATACTGTAAGCATTAGTATAATGTTGTGTACAGTTTGGATTGCTTAATGGCTTATTTCCTCCTTGCTGACCTCATGTCTAGTGTGGCCATTTTTGGAGTTAACACAGCATATTGAAAGGGTAGGTTTTAGTGTCACACAAGCTTGAGTGTGAGTCATGGCATCACCATTTATTTACTGGGCAACAAATTACTTAAACTGTCTGCATCAAATATTCCTCTTCCAAAAAATTTTCTTTAACACCCCCCATATAAGCCTGTTATGTGTATTATATTTGAGGTATAGAAATAGGCTAACACCAATTAAATTAGAGCTATTGATGTTATTGTTGTTATTCTGAAATATTTACCTAAAATAGGATTATGTGGCCCTGTCTGGTGTTACACAGTTTGTTGGAACATCATCCTGTGGACTGAAAAGTCACTGGTTTGATTTCTGGTAAAGGCACATACCCAGGTTGTAGGTTCAATCCATGGTAAAAGCATGCATGAGAAGGCAACCAATCAATATTTCTCCTTCACATTAATGTCTCTCTCTCCCTCTCTCTCTGTCTCTCCCCACAAAGCAATGAAAAATATGTTCTTGGGTGAGGATAAAAAAATAAAATAAAATAATGTGTGTTTTATTCATCAAGTGTCATATATTATCAAGAAAAGTTGGAAAATTGGTCATTCTAGAGCAGAGGGGTGATCATTTTGTCCTTCAATTCTAGTTGTTCTTAAAGTGTGGTCCTCAAAACTGCCATGTTTTTATCATCTAAGAGTTTGTTAAAAATGCAACTTCATGAGTTTTACCCCATGTATCAGAGTCTCTGTGTACTAATCAGGTCTCCTGGTCACTCTTATGTATATTAATGTTTGGGAACCACTATTCTGCACTACCCATTATGTTTTTTGCTTATACAGTTTATTCCCTCTCACCTGTTCAAACCTTTCAGTGTACAACTTTTGTCCTGGTAACATGATATAAAAGCCAAATCAAAACTGAATTAGGAACTTCAGGCCAAGATGGAGGCATAGGTAGATATAATTTGTCTTGTAGCACAACCAAAGGAATGACAAAAACAAATTTAAAACCAAAACATAACCAGAATTGCCAGAAAATCAAACTGTATGGAAATCTGACAACCAAGGAGTTAAAGAAAAAACATTCATCCACACAGGTAGGATGGACAGAGATGGATGAGGCTGTGGCTGGTGGACTGGGGTGGGCAAGGCAGGGCCTAGTGGATAGGCAGTCCCACATTTTTGTGTGGATAAACCAGGAGGAACAGTTGGGGAGTGAGAGAGACTATGCAACCCAGGGTTCTGGCATGGGAAAGGAAAGCCTCTAAATCTCTACTGGTAACAACCTGTGGGGATTGTAATAGAAAGAGAAACTGCCAGTCTTACAGGAGAGTTCATCTGAGAGACTCACAGGGTCCTAGAATGTACACAAACCCATCCACCCAGGAATCAGCACCAAAAGGACCCACTTTGCTCGTAGGTAGCCGGGGAAGTGACTGACAGCTAGCCAAGAGCCAAACAAGTGGCACTGTTTCTTCTCAGACCCCTCTCCCACATACTGCACCACAAGGCAGTCATGTGGATTGCGCCACCCAGGTGGTGAATACCTAAGGCTCCTCCCCTCACAATATAATAGGTGAACAGAGACAAATATATACTTATTTATATTTATTTATTTATATTATATATATTTATTTATTTATAAATATATATAATATAAATATATATATATGGTTCAAATTAAAGAACAGATCAAAGCTCCAAAAATAAAACTAAACTATGAAGATATAGTCAACCAAACAGATGCTGAGTTCAAGACACTCGTAATCTGGATGCTTACAGAATTGGTGGAGTAGGGTCATAAAATAAAGGAAAAAGCAAAGGCTATGCAAAGTGAAATAAAGAAAAATATAAAGGGAACCAAGAGTGAAAGGAAGGAAATCGGGACTCAAATCAATGATTTGGAGCAAAAAGGAGAAGGAACATTCAAACAGTACAATGATGAAACAAGAATTCAGAAAAATTAGGAGAGGCTGAGGAACCTCTGGGACAACTTTAAACACTTCAACATCTGAATCATAGGGGTGCCAGAAGGAGAAGAGGAAGAACAAGATATTGAAAACTTATTTGAAAAAATAATGAAGGAGAACTTCCCCAATCTGGCAAAGGAAATAGACTTCTGTGAAGTCCGGGAAACTCAGAGAGTCCCAAAGAAGTTGGACCCAAGGAAGCACACAGCAAGGTATATCATAATTACATTACCCAAGATTACTGAAAAATAAGGAAAGAATCTCAAAGGCAGCAAAAGAAAAGGAGAGAGTTCCCTGCAAAAGAGTTCCCATAAGACTACGAGTTGATTTCTCTAAAGAAACCTTACAGGCAAGAAGGGGTTGGAAAGAAGTATTCAAAATCATGAAAGACAAGTTCCTACATCCAAGAATACTCTATCTGGCAAAACTATCATTTAAAATGGGAGGATAGGTAAAGTGCTTCCCAGATTAAGTAAAATTAAAAGAGTTCATCATCACCAAGCCCTTACTAAATGAAATATTAAAGGGACTAATCTAACAAAAAGAAGATGGTAAAAAATATGAGGCATAAGGGCAACAAACTCACAACTATCAACAACTGAACCTAAAAAAAACAAAAACAAAAACAAACTAAGCAAACTGCTAGAACAGGAACAGAATGACAGAAATGGAGATCACATGGTGGGTTATTATTAGGGAGGGGGGAGAGGAGAATGGGGGAAAAGGTACAGGAGATAAGAAGTATAATTAGTAGGTTCAAAATAGATTGGGGGCGGTTTAAGAATAGTATAGGAAAGGGAGAAGCCAAAGAACTTATATGTATGACCCATTGACATGAACTAAGTGGGGGAATGCTGGTGGGGATGCAGGACAGAGGGGAATAAAGGGGAGAAAAAATGGGACATTTATATGTCATAATAGCATAATATGATCATAATAGCATAATCAATAAAATATATTAAAAAAACTGAATGAACAACTATTGACTATCTTTTGGATGCACTGTGATCTCAGGGTGCTTTCTCAAAGCTTGTCCTCTCTTCCACCTCTACTCCCCATAGAAAGAAGAATTCTAATAAAATCAAGTACATTGGGCAATTCATTGGCCACTCGATGAAGACTTCTCATTGAATGGTGTTAAGTTTAAAAGGAGTTAGAATTCTTTTCTTTATTGAAGAGAATTCATCTCTCCTTATTTTTTTTTCAGTTTGTTAGAGTTAGGAGGTCAGGAATGCTAAGTGAGCTCTTGCTTGAGATCTGAAAAAATTGAGAAAGAAATAGCCCTGTTCCTTGGTTTGTAGAAAGGTCATATACATCTGTAGGAATAATAAAAATACCTCTTTAATGGTAATAATTAATAATAATAATAACACCGTTTAAGTGTTTTGTTCCTACATCTACTTCATTAGCTATATCCAAAACTCTCTTAAACTCTAGTACCATTATTAGCACCATTTTATAAATGAAGGGAGGTTTAAATGACTTCATCAAAATCATTCAATAAGTTAATAGTGAGAACAAGGTTATTTCCTGTAAATCCTAATTACAGGGCTCATGCTTGTAGCTACAATGCTCAAGTGCCTCTAGAAAAAAGTTAATGGGCACATATATCTTGTTTAGCTCATAGAGTGACATAGTAGTTGGTATTAGCAAATAATATCTTAGAGTTAAAGAGATGAAATAATAAGACAATTAATTTTATATAATAATCATATTCAACAGGTTTGGGGTTTAGATGTATATCTGGGACAAATTCTTAGCAAATCATGAAGAATATGCATATGCTTAGTGTCTCCAAATTTTATGCATTGATTGTTGAGAGATAATTATTTGACCCTGATATTTTGGGGGTTTTAACTATAACTTATTGTTTTTTGACAACTTATGTCACCCAGAAGAAAGTGAAATATTTTATGATTGCTTTGTTAGTGTTGTTGTTAGTGCTGTTGTTTCATTTTTAATGCAATCTTCTAGAGGATTTTGAACACAGTTTGGCCATTTTATGAATATTAAGACAATCAGTCAATCATAAGCTCTTGTGATTTCCCAAGTATCTTCAGCTGGCATAAGAATAGACATTATTTTTTAAAAAGCTCATTTAATTTTACTACAAATTTCTAATTCAATGATCAATAAGTAAAAGCCATTAATTACATATAAGAAATGTACTTAAAATTATAGTAATTGTGATACTAATATCTGGTACATTGCCTTTATTCCAAAGAGTTGAGTTATTTCAGAAAAGTAAATCACTGGTCCAGAATATGGAACTTATAATCAAAGGCAATTTCAATTAAGGAAAATTGTTCCAATGCATGTTAAAGACTAGATTCCTTCACAAGAATCCCAGGTTAGTATTGATTCACTACTCCTGTGCATCTGGTCATGGAAAATTAAATTATTTTGTGTGTGTGCAGGTGGACTGACCTTCCTTAGAAGAGACACTTTCATTACTGGTCACATCAATCTCCCACATTCCCAAATATCTACTCTCAAAATAGTCTTTTACCTAAAATTCTTCTAAAATCCAGTCAGTCATCAAGTCCCACCATCCTTCCAACCTTTTACTCCACTCCTACCCTTAAATGTATTATTTTAGTTTCTTCCTCAAAAGACTGAGCTCTCCACTAGTTGTCTCTTTCTTGTCCAAACTGCTAGGTGGGCGTTATTGTCCAGATGCAATTTTGCAGCTCAAACTTTTATCTTGTCATTATGCTGGTAAGGTGATTTAAACTTTTTATGTTTTTTTTTTAATCTGTGATCTCACATAAACACTGTTGCTTCTCACTTTGGCTTTTTATTTTTAGATCAACATTTTCATAGGTTTTAATCAGGCCACAAATAATTTTAAAGATTCTGTAGCTTGTTTTGGGCAACTTCTAACAGTACTTTTCCTTCCCAGATCTTAGTTCTGATTTTTCCCTTTCTTTCCATTTTCCCTTCTTTCAGCCAAACCAGTAAGTGATAAGTAGGCCATCCATTGGTAAAAAGCTTATGACAAGAACTTCTTTCTTGACCAAACTTTAGTCAGTTTCCTGTGAATCATTTTTGCAAGTAAGCCTTGTCCTGATCCCAGTCCTTGGATGCCTTCAGTAATAATTCTGTTAGGGCTTTTTAGCAAGAATTCTCCTATATTTAACATCTAATTAAGTTCCTATTAGCAATTTTTCATCCACCAGTGTTACTACTCTGCTTTTTGGCTCTAAATGTTAGTTGTCTTTGTTGCATTCAAAGCTGAGCTCATTTTAATACTCAAGTTTTTCTCTCCCATTTCAGTAGATTGAATATAGTCCGTTTTCTCCCAATCCAGACAAACCTCTCCACAAAGGCAGAAGATAAAAACAAAAACAATTTTATTATTTAAGAAGCATTAATCCAGAATGTGATGAAGCATATTCAGCAAATAAACAATCCACTAAAGAGGTAGCAAAGACAGAAAAAATCTCAATCCTTTATATGACTAAGTGGATGTAATTCACTCAATAAATAAAGTAGATATTTTGCATTTTGGAGTCAGGTGATAGATAAAGTTAAGCCCATTTCCTTCCAGAAAATGGAAGGTCTTGCATTATTTTTCTTGATGATTATATTAAAAGAGAAGTCTTAAAAGACCTTAAGGAAACATTCCTGAGTTTTGAGACAGGCCAGAGGCTATTTAGCCATTAAAAATATTTATGTACATTTGGAAAGGACAGATAATTAAATTCTAAAAGAAAAGATAGAAGAGGACACATCTTTCCTCTATTTTCAATAGCTAGAAATAAGCCTCTTAATTTTAACTCCTGTTTACCTTTACATAATACCCTAAGGTAGTCTAAAAAAATATAGTCAGCATCCCACGTAAAATTTCCACCTAGGAATTTTATTTCCCCAAGGTCGTAAAATAGTCATTGAGTCATTTAAGAATCATACTAGTAAAGTAACAGCAATGGTAATAATTTGTTAATATTTACCCTGTCTTAAGAAGGCTAGTAACTGTTTTACCAAATAGTATATCATAAAAAACTCAACAGGGCATTACAACTTTGATAGGCAAAGCTAGAACTCTGATTATTGGCCTAAATCTTTCTGTTTCTCTCACTTAGATTTCATGTCAAAATGAATGGCTATTATCAACAGGACTAGCAATGGCAAGTGTTGAAGAGGTTGTAGAGAAAAGAGAACCATCTTTCACTGCTGCTGGGAATGTAAACTGCTATAGCCAGTACGGAAAACAGTATAGGAGTTCCTCAAAAAAATAAAAATAGAGCTACTATCTGACCAAGTAACCCCAATTCTTGGTATCTCTCCCAAAATATGAAAACATTTATTCACAAATATAAATACACCCCTATGTTCACTGCAGCATTATTCATAGTGGCCAAGACATGGAAACATCTGAAGCGTCCTTCAATAGATATTGGATAAAGAGATGGCACATATATATAATGGCATATTACTCTGCCATAAAAAAGATGAAATACTGTGATTTGCAACAACATGGATGGATCTTAAGTTAAATCAGTCAGGCAGAAAAAGTTAAATAACATATGATTTCACATATGTTTGAGATTTGAAACCTAAAGCAACAAATGAACAAAGGAAAAAACAAAAAAACAACTCATAAACACAGCATGCTAGTTACCAAAGAGAAGGTGAGGTAAGGAGGTAGTAAAAAATAAAGGAGGTCCATTATATGGTGATAATAGAAGATTTGACTTTGGGGGGTAGCCACACAATGCAGTATATAGATGATATATCATAGAATTGTACATTTGAAACCTATACAATTTTATTAACCAATGTCACCCCAGTAAATTTAATTAAAAACAAATTTTTTAAAAGGTGTATAAATGTATGCATAGAACTTCAAAATAAAATATTAGTATATAGAATTCAGCTGTTTAAAATAGTATTTTAAAACCAATATATTAAGATATAAATAAAAGACAATTTTTATTTTAAAATAAGAAATGTTGTGGTATGTGTGTGAAAGGGCTTATGTTAAAAGCTGTAAGAAAATTATTTTCCTCCCCAGATGTAAATTTTGGATTTTTTTTCTCAAGAACACAAACTGCCAGCTTTGATCTTGAAAACAGCCTTATGAAATAAATAAAAAAATCTAACCCATTTACTTTTATAAAATGAATGATCTCTTGTTCTTTTCTCTATAAGGGAATACTTCATTTTAAAAATGTTTTCACATAAATCACTCTCATTTTAAACAATTGTAGTTTGAACCAAACAAAATTAAGTATATATTAGAATATCTCCTGGTGAGATAGTGATAAACATAAGTATTCAAGTGATTAAACTAATGATCCACATGACTAAGAAAACTAGGAATTAATTAGATTTACTCATACAAAATAAATCCTGTGAGTCCGGCAGGCTATGGCCAAGGATACTTTTGCCTTATCGTGCAAGATAATGGGGTTGCCAGCTGGGCTAAGTTTTTAATCTTTGTTGTAAGATGAATACTTATGAATGACACATGGGTTGAAATTGTCAAAAAGAAAAGAGATGAAAACCTGACATATTAGATTGCTTATGAGGGAAACAAAATTAACTGTAAGCATATTGGTATAGTTGAAGGGAATTTCTAAGCATGGTCACAAGGTATAATTACACAGTTGTCTAATGCAAATTATTGTCATTTATAATGAGGGACTTAATTTGTGTTCGTTTACTTCTACTCCTTTGATTTAAATATGATGTACTGCTGCTTTTTATTCTTTTAAACATTTGATTTTAGTTATAAAAATAAGTTAACCATTTTTATTTTAATAAGTGGATGTGTTTCTTCTATTTTATTTTACATTATTTTTCTTTAGTATTATTTTTATTTCCCACTTCTCATTGTGTACATTTAACTATCCCGTTTGCCTAAATGCAGCTTAAAGCAATTGACCTCTGTTTATTGAGTTGGTTGAAACATTTTGTGTTTTTAATAAATGTATTTTATCACCATTTTCTATTTGTTTTGCATATAATTGATGGTTAGCATAAAACATATAATTCTATGTCAAAATAAGTGTAGCTCTTTATAAAGTCAATTTGCAGAACAATTCAAATTTATCTATTTGTAAAAGTGAAATAGACCCACAGAAGACAAAAGAGACATAACTGTTTTTAAAATCTTGACTAAATCCAAAAAAAGAAAATAAGCCTGCAATGTAGATATTATCTTTATTTTTTGCTGATAAAATTCCAGCATAGAAAGATGAACTACTTTACCCAAGTCTGCACAGATACGAAGTTGTAGAGCCAAGAATTCAAGCCAGGTAGGATAATGCTCTTAAGTGCTCATTGATCGCGAACACTATCAGTAAAACATTCCCTTCTGAGACTATATTCATATATTTGTGAAACCCACATAACATCTTATCTCTAGGGTCAATTTTCTGCATATGGTAGACTATATATTTTGTTTTGATGATGAAGCTAAATGTCATGTATATACAGAGTTACACAGGAAAATATTCTATATGAATAGACATTTCTAATTCAGAAATCATCAGATTCTTCAAGAGTGATATAAGGTTCAAGTACAGCTAAATTTCCAAAATTTAAAAGAAAATTTTGTTGTTCAAGTACAATTTTGTCCTTCCCCCCCGCAACCCCTGACCGGACCATCCCCCTTGACTTTGGCCGTGAGTCCCCCACGTATGTTCCTTGACCACTCTTCCCTTGCACCGCTCCCCGTCTTCCCCTCCCCCTCTCCTCTGTTCTTTGTCAGTTTGTTCTTCGCTTTAATGTCTCAGATTACATTTCACTTTCTTGTTTGTTCTGTTGATTAGTCTCCACTGATAGGTGAAATCATGTGACACTTGTCTTTTACCACCTGTTTCAAATATAATTTTAAAAAACACAGATTTACATTTTTATAGATATTTTGTCAAAACAAGATCAAATTGGCAAAAATCAACCTTGAAAGAATGAAGAAAAAAGAAGTTCTGGAGAACAACTACTGTGTGCTAGGCATTTTACAGATATTTAATATTTATTTTTTTAATCTTCCTATAAAATTTGTTTAACATCTCAGCATCTGAAGTTGCAACTGTCTCTTGAACCTGGGTCCTTAACCACTGAGCAGACAGCCTGTGTCAATCTTTCCCATGAAGTTGGAAGCTCAGGAGTGAGGTTTTCTTTTTCTATCCCTATGGCAAAATGATATGATACTAAACAGCTCCTTCTACGATCTAAGTTTTATTTTAAGTCTGTCTCTTTCCTATTCCCCAGTCATATAAACCAACCAATTTCCACTGGTTCATTTAAATAATGTGTGTGTATCTTTTATCTAGCATAACGATTTGATTTAGCTTCTCTGTTAATTGGAAGATATCCCAGGTAGTCTGTACTCACCCATAACATATGCTTATGTGGAGATTTTTTCTCTTTCAACATGTCACTTGGCCCTTTTGGGCTTTACGCTTGAAAACTGAGTCCTCTCTTGTTTATCTGTACTTTGCTAAAGGGGAAAAGCATCAAAGTATCTTATTTTGCACATCATTTAAAAATATATCCAGAGTAGGCATTCATTAAACAACGGTATCTTTGTATTCACTTTAATTAGTTCTAATTAGTCCCTCCACTAGACAAATACTAATGAAATAAAAAGAAATATTCTGAGGGAAGATACTTTCTAAAGACTCAGCAGTCTCCATCTTTCCATGGAAAAGTTTTTAATAATAATCATTCAGAGTGTTTGTTTAAAACAGGCTATCAAGCAAAACAGAAACAGGCTCATAGATGGAGAACAGATGACAGATAGTGGGGGTGGGGAGGTTCGGGAGTGGAGGGATTGAGCAAAAGAGAAAAAATACTCATGGCCATGGACAATAGTGTGGTGATCATGAGGAGAGGGGAGCATAAGGGGGCTAAATGGTAATGGAAAAATATAATAAAGATTAAATAAAAAATAAAATAGACTATAGAATTTGAAATGTTCACAGAAAATCTTCATTAATCGCAAATTTTTGCTGCTATTTTTTAATTCAAAACACACATAGACACACATACACACATACTTTTGTCAAGTAAAAAGGCTTTTTGAGTTTTTAATTTCAATTAAATCCATCTATCAGCAAATCACTTCAGAAAAGAGGAGTATGGGGAAATGTCAGTATCTGGTAGAACAACTGCATGTATACTTAGGACCACATCTTATTCCACATTTGTAAGAACTTTTTTATCATCAGAATGAGTCAAGTTTGGGTCTTTTTTTCCACAAAACCTTTATTCTGACTCAGAATAAACCTTACTTTGTGGTTAACTGTTAAGATAACACAAGTTTTGTTACACAAATGGAAAAGTTAAACAGTTATGAGAGCAAAGGCAAAAAGATTCATTTCTTACCAGTTTTTCCAAGTGTGAAAGGACCTCAAATCCTTTCACAGTTCAACCAGAAGCACCTTCGATGTCTTCAAAGGACATCAGGTCTAAAACTATGCACATGAATTTTCTCAAGTTGGCTCTAAAATATATCTTCTGCTAACATAGAAGGAAGAAGAATCCACGAATGTGTTTATTTTTCTAAAAAGGCACAGAATCAAGATTGTGTGTTCAAAGAAGACTCTAGAAATTTTAAGAGGATGACATTTTGTACTATTTTGTATTTTTTCATTCTTCCCGTAGTGGCCATTATATGCATTCTAGTAGATTCCTGGTAATTACCAACTCCTGTCTAGTTTTATTTCCTCATCTCCCAAGTGCACCTTACATTTAAGTTGAACTCAAACTACTTACATTTGTTGCCATTGTTATGTTTATATATAATTGAGAAGGACAAAGCATTTTTTCAATACTCTGGATTGCCATTCCTTTTCATCAAGAAACTGAATTTTATTTATGCTATTAAAATTCAGTTTTCTTTAGGAAAAAAGGATAGGTGGGAAGAAAGGCAGTCAGAAAAGAAGTGTCATACTTACAGTTACTTTCAGCAATTTATAGCTAAGTCTGTATGTAATGGGAAGCAGCATTGATAACAAGATACCTTAATTTAAAGGGTAGCATAATGTTAGATTAAACAAAAATCTATAAAATATATATAATGGATGCTTTAAAAGATATTGTCTTCTGTTTATCATGCCTAGCAATGGTTATTTATATTACATTAGTTGAAATCTAATGAAGTAAATTGGTAGTAGAACATATGCTCTATGAGATCTATGAAGACAGAGAGAGGCTGGGAAGATCCACAATCCTTACAGCCATAACATGAAATGAGCCAAGAATGTAGTTATGGTTAAATGATGGCAGATGCTGTGAGTATTCCACCATGTCCACACATGCCGGACCGAATCCTAATGACTAGCTAGCATTTGCATTGTATTTCTGTTGGAGGATTTTCCTCAGGTTACTGGAACCTGTTATATCTAAATAAATGTCATTTTGAGGGAAACTCTTGAGCAATTAATACAGTGTGGGGATGTAAATACTTCTGCCCCTTCACAAGGTAGGTATCAACACAATTTTTCATAGTTTCTCTGTAGGATTAAGCTAGCAACCCCCCAGTTTTACACACTGTTGCCTCTCTCTTCTTTTGGGCCACAACTTTTTATTCTATTGGTGTCTCCATAACTTCTGAATAACTTATATACACCAAGATATCATTTCTGGGAGTAATGAAGGGGGACTACCCTTACACATAAGGGCAAGGGATTCAATAAGACAGAGATGCTTGGCTAAGAAAGGACCTAGAAAATTTCTTTCCTGTTATCCCATGGAATTTTAAATGTTCTTTACAATAACGTCTAATACAACATGTAACAAAGCCAAAGGGGGGGCAGGCAGGATTAAGGGTGGGAGGTGGGAGTGAGGAGGGGAAAAGTGGTGGCGGGAAAATGGAGACAACTGTACTTGAACAACAATAAAAAAAATGAAAAAATAAATATTTAAAACATAAATACTCTTGATACTGGACTTCTTTAATTGAAATGTTAGGGGATATTATAAAGTGTTTTGTACTGTTCCACATCCATTAAGAGATTAATATATTGCAACAATTACTAAAATACTATTATCCAAGTAATTAGAACTAACATAAGGAAAACAACAAAGATTAAAAACTTCACCTACCTATAATCTGGTCCTCTTGGAATCTTGTGTATCAAAAAAGATAAAATCCAGAAAACAACCCCAAAATATTACTGGGCCACTTGCAAAATGCAAGAACAAGAGAGCTATCAGGGAATCACTGACAGCTTCAGTTTTGATAATTTACACTTAGCTATAACAGAACTAGGTAACTGATTACTAAAGCCTTTCTGCACTTCCACAAATACAGGATTTGGCAAAAATAAGTTTACCATTATTTATATGAAAACTAGTACAATAATTAATAAATAATAATACAAGAATAAATCCTCTGTTCAGCATACTCACAACTGTAAACATACTTTTGCTCCACCCTGTATACAAAGGCATGAGGGGCTAGGCTAAGAAACACATAGTCATCAGTGGGTTTCGACAATAGGAAGCCTAACAGCCTGAGCAGCATGACACAAATTAACAGGAATTCCCAACACACAAAAATCAGAGGTCATTCAAATGGAGTCACATGTCTTACCTCACCAGATATTGCTATTATCCTTGTCTTAAAATGATCCTCGATAGTATTATTTATATAGATTGAAGTGATATTAATTAATGTGTAAGTTCTGTTTAGAAAATATTTTGGAGAGTATTGTATGTTATATATAAAAATTATGCCCAGCATGTTTTATTTATTAGAAAATCTAGCTTTATAAAATTATTTAATTTTAAGAGGTCTACACAGTTGAATCTTGGAAAATGCTTTGTGTGTGTGTGTGTGTGTGTGATATAAAAAAGATAACAACAATATTAAGCATTTATTGGGCATATCCCAGACCCTTTGTCCTTTTTTTATTGTTGCTCAAGTACAGTTGTTTCTGTTTTCTTCCCACCACTTCCCAGGCCCTCCCCCATTCCAGCCTCCCACCCTCGAGCCTACCCTATTTTGGCTTTGTCCATGTGTCCTTTATACATATTCCTTAAAGTCCCCTCCCCTTCTTTCCCATATTATCTCCCTACCTCCTCCCCTCTGGTTACTGTCAGTTTGTTCTTTATTTCAGTGTCTCTGGTCCTATTTTGCTTGCTTACTTTTTTAATCTCTACATCAATTAGGATGCTTTAACATCCAAGTAGAATATTTATTTAAAAATGCCTAACACATCAGTGTTGAATTATTCTCTATGATGAGAACAGTTAGATTGAAAGTTCCAAAATTTTTAAATTCAGTAACAATATGATGTAGGGTAGGTTTTGGCTTGACTTTGCTCCACTATTTACTTTAATTTCCAGAAGTTAGCTGTTACAGCAGCAAGGTTGTACCCATCCTAAACAATTTTTGAAATGAGAAAGAAGGAGGTGTGATAGGTCTCCCTCATGAACATTATTCTCTTCCCCTTTACTTCTTTCTTCTTCTTAAGGGGGATTTTTTCTCTGAGCTCCCTAGATCTCCTTGTTCAATGGTGTGCCAAATGACAATGTCTTAACTGCAAAGACTGCTCATATCTTTTAGTTTCATTATCCAAAGTAATGTCAGCTGTGTTGGTGAGGTGGGTTGACCTTCATGACTGAGGTTCTTCTATCCTCACCTACACTAAAATTCTCTCAACTGAAGATCACTACTTCATCTGAAGGCATGTTTCCCTCAAAGGCAGTTCACAGCAAATAATAGGTCTTCACAAAGTATAAATGTCCAACCCCCACCTCGACAAGGGATAATTCTGAATAGCCATCTTAACTTCAGAAGTCATAGTGGGATGAACTAAATGTTTGTTGAAATTGTATTGCAGTCCCACTTCTTCTGCTCATCTTGCCTCCATTTCTCACCTATAGATAATGACTCTGACAGCATTTTTTTTAATACACTTGATTCATGACAATGTCCATCTCAGAGTTGGCTTGCCTGAGACCCAATATGAAAAAGATTAATAGAAAAAAGAGAGCTCTAAGATAAGTAACTAACAAGTCTACTGGCTCTAATTTAATTCTCAAAATAATCCTATGCAATTAGCGTGACTCTTTTTAGAAATAAGGACACAGAGAAGCATAGAAGTTGAAAAATGTGACCTATATCACATAGCATAAATCTGTGTCATGGTTTTCTCCAGCATCATGCTTTTTCCAATGTCACATGAATCTTAGATTTAAAGAAAAAATAACTATGAAATTAAATATTTCTGTTGGTTCAGTTATTTGTATCATTTTTTATTTTTTTATGGTTTGAATTAAGTAACTAATAAAATTAAATGATGAAGTATTATTATTTTTCTGGTGTTTATATTAATCTATTATCATGTTTTATTGTGTAAACAATCTTAGGTCTATGCCTGTCTGAACTATTGCAATTCTTTTGTTTTTAATTTTCAATCTTTTTTTATTGTTGTTCAGTTACAGTTGTCCCAATTTTTTCCCCACTGCTCTCCACCACCATACCCTGACCAACTTCCACAGTCAGTCTACCCCATTGTCCTGTCCATGAGTTCTCTATTCATGTTCCTTGACTTGTCCCATCCCCTTCTTTCCCCCCTCACCTCTGATCACTGTCAGTTTGTTCTTTATTTCCATGTCTTTGGTTCTATTTTGCTATAATAAATTTTTAGAACCTTATGATGACTAAGGGTCTCTATTTTATTTGCTATTAAATCTTGCTCAGAACTTAAATGCTACTTCACACCATAATTTTGGAAAGCATAATGGCAAGTGCTGAAATGTAATCAATATCCTGACCACTGCTGAATATGCATTTTTATTTCCTCTGAGCTTTCCTTTAGAGAGCTGAGAAATGTAGGAGGCTATCTACTTATTGAAAATTTCTTTGCTTTAATGTTGCAAATTAACATTGGGGGACATGAGATGTATATTCCTTAGAATTAAAGTCAAACCTTTTTTTAATTTTTATTTTTTATTTTTGGTGCTAGATTATTTTGTTTTATTTTAGTGAGCATTAACTGCTGCTTTTCTGCTTATTAATTTTGCACTTCGATATTGAGCCTGGTATATTTCTTGCATGCAAACATCTTGTAATGAACTTATTAAAATACATACTATTCCACAGCGTGGGAAAGTGGTAATCAGGCCCATCTAGACATTACAAGATTGCTGTGCTATCTGGAACAAGTTAAACAACTTTTTGGGATTTCAAATTCTTCAACTACAGAAAAAGGGACAAACCTAATATTTAATAAGAAAATCTTATTGTTTACCTAATAGCCATTATTAAGCACTTGTTATGTGACAGAGAGTGAAGGTTTTAGGATACATAAGCAAGTTGTGCTCGAGGAGCTCACATGGTAAAACAGAAAATTACCTGACAACTATCAGGTCAGGTAATTACCTGCCTCTCCTCTTCCATTTCTGACTTTCCAATCTGAAACACTTCAACATATCCTCAAGTAATTCACCATCCATTAAAAATACACAATCCACTGACATTTTTATTTGAAATTGGGACATTGTTATTTGAAACTCGGGCAGAGTACATAAAACTTATTCGGTAATTACCATGTGCTACTTATTTTCCTCCGTTCTTCAATAGCCTGATCTGCCTAACTGCTCTCCTAAACTTTTACCCAGCCATCTTACAGTGCAAGGCCCTTTGCTGATTCTACATGTCATAGTTCTTATTCTTTGATTAAATAATTCACAAAGAAGTTACAATATAAATCTTAACCATAGCCACACATTCTTCTTCCAACATAAGCTTTGGTATTCTCAGTTCAAGATGAAAGATACAGTGAAGCATACTTTGAAATTTGGAGTCATGAGAGCATGATATGACTATATTCTAAGAACAGTGGTGGCAACCATTGCATTTATTGACTCACCAAATGTTTATTAATGTTTATTGAATTCAGGAATGTTTCCAGGTTCTGGGTTGTGTGGTGGTTAATGAATAAGAATTCCTTCCCTCATGGTTCTAATTGGGCAACTGGGCTGACTCTTTTTTAATTTTGATTTTAGAGAGAGAGAGAGAGGAAATGGAAAAGAGACAGAGACAGAGGGATAGACAGAGAGAGAGAGGAACATTCCTTTGTTGTTCTACTTATTGACGCATTTAGTGGTTGATTTTTATATGCACCCTGACCGGGGATCAAACTGCATATTTGGCATATGAAGATTATGTTGTAGCCGGCCCAGGGCCTGGGCTGACTTTTTTAATGTCTCTGTATTTTCAAGCAGTGAAGAGGTAATCAAATAAGTGAAAATGCAATGTTCAATTATTTAATTCTAATGTCGCATATATTGTGTTGGCCAAAAAGTTCGTTCGTTCATTGTTTTTTTTTTTCCCATAAGAGAGCTCTAGTAGTGATTAGCTGTCTTCAACTTCATTTGAAGCAATTTTGTTAGACTGTATTGTGACAATTGTCATATCAGTGTGCATTTAAAAATATTTATCAATATTGGTGAATTTTTCTGTGGCCATTTAAATATTGAAGATGGAAGAAATACTCAACATTTTTGGCATATTTGTTTTATTATTTCAAGATTATAGCACTGAAATGCAAGAAAAATGGTTTGTGCAGTGTGTGGAGAAGGTCCTATGACTGATCAAATGTGTCAAAAGTGGTTTGTGAAGTTTTTTGCTGAACGATATATGGTATACCACATGGGAGATAGTCAACACATTCAAAATATCCAGATCAATAAAATTATTGGTGAAAATGAAAAATATGTCTTTTATTTCATGGAAAAAATATATGAACGTTTTGGCCAACCTAATACATAGTAGAACTATGTATCTATATATACCCTTTTACACTCATGTTGAATAATATACCCATGCAAACTTTTCTAAACCTCTCCCATAAATTAACTGTAAGGTGATGATCTGCCTCTAAAATTCAGTCCAGTGTTGTATAATTTTGCCACACTCATACATCTAAAACTGTAATCAAACCTTAATAAAATGTTGGCATCTTCTATCAAGGATACAAACAGCTAATAAATCAATAAAAAAAGAAGGGAAAATGTATTAAGAACAAAAATGGATTAATGAAAAATAAAATTTTATATATTCATATATTTTCATATATTTTCCAAGTAAAAATGGATTAATGTATCATGTCTGCTTTTTTGGAAAAAAAAGTATATGTACATTTATTTTTCTATTCTTTCTGCTAATTACAATAAACAGAAGATTCTACTTTGAAAAAGCATGATAAAAACAAGAAGGGTAAAATAACGTAGACAGACCATTTAGTAACCTTAAGATCCAAGGAACAAAATGCAAAGATAATATCTTTGTTTTTGTTTGTTTGCTTGCTTTTCCCAGACTTTGGGAGCTGAAAATGTCAGCAACCGAGAATGCCAATAGTGCTTGAAAAAAGACCCCAACAAAAGCCAGCTCTGTCTACAAAGGTCCAGGAAATGGACTGTTAAATAAGCCAGAAATAATTTTGAAAATAATGGATCTACTCCTTGTGCTTCTACTTCTGTGATGTAGAACATCACAGAAAAAAAATTGGGTGTCTCATCTTCACCTGCACTTGGAAAGGCCTAGTAGGGTGTCTAGAATTACACACTTACCAGGCTATACTGTGAAATCCAAACATATCTGCTGGGAAGATGTCAGAGAAAACCAGTGGGGGTCTGGAGCATTCATCTCTACGGGGAAGTAATGAGGATGTGTTTATCACCAGTGTCAGTGGAGACTACCTGGGGAGCCTGGATTCCTGACCCCCAGCAGCAATGAGGCAACCTACCACCTTTCCACTGAAGTGGTATTAGAGAAATCCTAGTTTGAGAGTCAGGACTTTCATTAATCCAGAGGTTAACAAGGTCAATACCAATGGGGAATCAAAGGGCGTGTCAATAACATAACATACCCCCTCTATCCAGCCTAAGTAATATCACCTAAGTCCAAGGAGAAGCCTGAAATCTCATACCTGATGGGCAGTTAAATGAACTTCTTTTAAGTGTTAATGGAGGAGAGGTAGCTGGATTTCTGCCTTTACCTGTGGACAATGAGGTGGGAGACATTCTCCCTCTGATGCACCACTGTTAGGGGCAGCCAGTTAAACTAGAATGTTCAATTAGATCCAGGGTCTCCCAACATCATGTCCAAGACACCCAGGTTTCAACTGAAAACCACTCATGATATAAAAACAAAGAGAAAGTCACCTTCACCTTGAATGAAAAGGTACAATCAATAGAGGTCAAAACAGAGGTAGAAGAGATGTTTAAATTATTCAATAAAAATTGCAAGTCCATTGTCATAAAGATGTTTAATCAAGAAATTTTAAATATAATAGAAAAAATAAAAATAAAGTCTCAGCAATAAATAGAAGGCAGAAAAATAAAATTATAATTTTAGAATTGCAAAATATAATAACTAAAATATAAAGCTTGTTAGATTGTCTCAATAACTGAGTGCAGGGGACAGAAGAAAGATCTGGAAGACATAATAGAAGTAGCCTAATCTGAACAAGAGAAAATAGGAAAAAAAAAGAAAACAGTCAGAGAGATTATTATAAAACTCTAAAATCTTTGTCTCCAAAATCCATAAGAAAAGGAGAAAGGACAGGGCTAATAAAAAGTGTTCAAATAAATAACGACCAAGGAATTTACATTTTTTGGCAAAAGATATAAAGCTATGGGTTCAACAATCTGGAAATATTCCCCCAAAATGATACATTAATTCACATTAGGGCACCTCCTAGTTAGAATTTTGAAACTAAAAACACAGAAAAATAATTCTTGAAAGCAGTGAAGGGGAAAAAAAAACTTAACTAAAGAGCAAGAACAATGTAAATGAGTGGATTTCTTACCATAAACCATAGAGGCCAACTACTAAATAATGATGTCAAATTGTTCAACTTCTGGAAGTAAGGAAATATCGATGTGAAATGTTGAATCCAGCAAATTATACCTGAGAAGAAAAGGAGAAATGAATATATTCTCAAATAATGAAAACTAAGAGAATATATAACCAGTAGACCCATGTGGGGTTCTGTCCAGGGCAGATAGCCCAGGCCTCCATATGCCCTTAGAGGTCAGTCTGGGCAAGGAGACCGGCATATCTTGAAGGTCGCTCCAGTCAGGCAGCCTGGAACTATATGTCATCCTCACATGCCTGTCAGCAGGCAGCCTAACCCTATGTCATACTCATGCACTGTAGTTTCCAATGACCAAAGTCCTGGCATGACCCCACTATTGTCTGAGGTCGTATAAAAAACCCTCTAACCAGCAATAAAGAGCTTGCTTGCTGCTGCTGCTTGCTTGCAGTGTGAAGTACAGTTCCTATGTTTACTCCTTGTTGTTTCTTCCATTTGGGCATCTCACCACGGAAACCTATCCTGGCTGAACAGCTGGGTTCTGACATTTGGCATAGTCAGCAGATGAGGTGAGTAGTGTTCCCAGCACCTCTGAGGGGCCCAGAGTGGAAGATATGTGGCCCCCAGACTCCACATAGTGCCCGACGGCAGACCACCTCTCCAAGTGGGCACCTCCAGGGGACTGGGATGTTGTACACCCAGTTCCAGAGGACATCAAGAAGGTCCTGGTATTGATGGAGGTCAATGTGCCCCTGACCCATTGGGAACTGATAGGCCATGTGGCCTGGATGTTCCTGACTGTGTTGTGGCATGCCAGCTAGACCATCCATGAATAGGAACAACAGGTGGAGCAGCTGTCATGCCTAGAGGCCCTGGAGCAACACCTAGCAGCAGCCAAGCATCAATTAGCAGGATCATAAGCCTGGATCCTATCAATGTGGGAGGGAAGTCCTGTGCTGGTGCTGAAACCCTGCCAGGTAAGACCTATTGTTTGGCAGCAGATTGATGTGGAACAACCAATGGAACCTGGGGGAGTGGCAACTGGAGCCCCACAAGTGAAGCAGCATACCACAATGACTGTGTATACATCCACAGAACTCTGGGACTTGACCAAACAGGTACAACAGAGAGTGGATGAAACTTTCCCTGTCTGGTTTCTATGCCTGTGGGATGTTGGGATGGATGGTACTGAGCTGTCCCATGAAGAAATGTGCCAGTTAGCCTCTATAACGGTTATTCTGTCTTTGCTCTAATGCTTGCAAAGTGTAGCCAGCACAGCCCACAATGTTGGGAATCATTCCCTCATTAATTGGCTAATGTTGGCTGCTGGCACTGTATGGGTAGATTACAGTGAGCTACCAGACACTGTGAGTAAATGGACAACCTATTTGGACTTGGTCCAGATTATCAGGGAAGTGGGCATGTGCCAAAAGATCTTCTGCCAGAACTATTCAAGCCCTGATGAGGAAGTGTTTACTACTTACATGAAAGAACTCATTATAGGTTCAGGTCCTCAAGGAATTTTTGGGCCAATGGTTACCCTGTTGGTCCCTTACATGAACCACCGGACACATGATGTAACCTTGGCAATGGTCTGCTTCGGTGACGTGGAGATGTGTTGCAATGAGTGCACTGGGAAAGTGCGTGCCATTGGCACCAGCCAGAAAACCTGAGTGTGGTGGAGTTGGCAAGGAAAACCCATATCCTAGGTCAATTGTGAAGGTGACTCACTACCAGATGTGGTGCGACCTTGTGGCAGCAGATGTCGCTGAAGAGAAAAATAAATGACCAACCAAATGAGGCCCTGTTAACTCTTTGGAACCGGGTGCAACCAGACCAACAATTCATACCTCTGCCAAAGAAGGGATTCAAGAAAACTGTAAGTAGGGAACCTTGCTTGGTGGACTTCTTAGACTAGGGGTCAGGCCGGGGAACTTGGAGAGTAGAGGAGCCAGAGGACCTGAAGCTGCATGTGTAACTGATCATCCACTGGTCCCCCCACAATGTGGAGCATGTTTTGGCCTTGGTGGACACGGGAGCAGACAGCACACTGTTATATGGGAAACCTGTTAAGTTTCAGGGTCTTACAGCCCGCATTGAGGGATATGGAGGGTGTCTCATATAGGTCCAGTGGGCCGCCATAACCCTGGACATATGACATTTGCCAAAGACACATGATGTGTATATTTCACCCATTCCAGAGTATATTCTAGGTATTGATGTTCTGCAAGGCTTGACAGTGCACATGACAGTAGGAGAATTCCACCTTTGGACAAGAGTCATAAAGACTATTGTCAGGGGACATCCCCACCATGCCCCTTTGGTTCTGCCTTAGGCCACTAGGACTGTTCACATGAAATGGTACCATTTGCCCAGAGGACAAGAAGAAATGGAGTGAACTACATTTAAACTGGAAGAAGCCAGAATTATCAGACCTATGAACAGCCCTTTCAATTCACTGGTATGGCTCATGTAAAGGCCTGATGGCTTCTGGAGAATGACCGTGGACCGTTGTGAGTTAATGTAGTCACACCACCTTTACATGCTGCTGCGCCCAATGTAACAGAGATAACGGACCGTTTGGCACATACTTTAGGATGTTTCTGCTGTGTAGTGGATTTGGCAAATGCCTTTTTCTCTATCGTCATTCTGGCAGAAAGTTAAGAGCAATTTGTATTCACTTGGAAAGGTTGACAATGGACTTTTCTCATGTTGCCACAGGGCTATATACACAACCCCACCCTTTGTCATGAAGTCGTTGCCCAGGGTCTAGAGACCAGGGAACACCTGCCTTCATTCTCTCTGTTTCATTATATTGATGATATTATGCTAACCTCTGATTCTCTTGAAGATCTAGAAGTGGCAGCAACCAGCCTGTGAGCAGCATTGGTTGCCTGGGCCTGGGCCCTTGATGAGGACAAGGTGCAAGGGCCTAGTAACTCTCTCAAGTTCTTGGGAGTTGTTTGGGTGAGTAAGACTAAAGTCATGCCAGAAGCAGTAATAGATAAAATCCAGGCCTATCCTCAACCTGAAACGGTAAAGCAGTTGGAAATATATTTGGTCTTTTTGGGGTTTTGATGTGCGCTTATTCCCCATTTGGCAACACTTATGCACCCCCTTCATGGCTTAGTGCTCTGGTGAGCTACTTGGGAATGGACAACAGAGAGAGAAGAAGCCTTTAAAGCTACGAAACGTGCTGTTGCCCAGGCACAGACTCTCTATGTGGTTGATCCTTCCCTCCCCTTCCTCCTGACTGTGCGGGTCACAAAGGCTGGAATGCTTTGGGGTTTATGGCAGAGGCAGGGGTCCTGGAAGGTACCCATAGGATTTTGGTCGCAGCTATGGAAGGGAGCTGAAAGTCATTACTCCCTCATAGAGAAGCAATTAGCAGCCATTTATGTGGCATTGATGGCTTGAGGCTGTTACAAGACCCAAACCAGTGACTGTGCAGTTGATGTACCCTATGGAGGGAAGGATAAGATCCTGGGTAAAGACCCCCCAAAGCGGGGTGGTGCAGACACACACACTGGCCAAGTGGGGTGCATACTTAGAACAGAGTGCACGGTTTTCTGCAAGCCAATTGTCGGAGGAATTGCGCACTTTGTTAGGTCCTGTGAAGTTCAGGGTTGAACCCCCTCTAGAGCCAGAGGTCCAGGTAGAGGAGCATACGCCAAGCCCCTACCAAGAAAGACGGGCTCCTATACCAGTAGAAGCCTGATATACAGATGATTCTTGTCATGGGCCACCACCAACGTGGGCTGCTATAGCCTTATAGCCACACTTAGATACATTTTGGTATGGAACAGGGATAGGACAGAGCAGCCAATGGGAAGAATTGAGAGCAGTATGGCTTGTGTTGACATATGAAGCCGGACCGTTGCATATCTGTACTGAGAGTTGGGCAGTGTATGGAGGTTTGACTTTGTGGCTCCCTCACTGGGCAGCTCAAAACTGATTAACTGGAAAATGCACATCGTGTGGCAAAACTATGTGGGAAGATCTCTGGAAGCAAGGGTGCACAGACGGTGTGACCCTCTACCATGTCCCAGGACACCATCCTTTGCTAACTCCAGGCAATGATGCTACTGATATTCTAGCCCAAGTCCATGAGGTAAGCCTGATGCCAGGGCAGGCAGCAATCACCCCTTGGTTGCACAAAAATTGGGGCATGTAGGGGCTAGAACCATGGAGCAAGTAGCCAAGCATTGAGGCTTGGAGCTCACTTGTGCACAGGCCAAGGAGGCTATGTACCAGTGCCTACAGTGTGCTCTCCTATAACCCCAACAACAGTGCCTGAATACCCAGCAGGGGCATGTGAGTAGGGGCCTCTGGCCTCTACAAGAGTGGTAAGTGTACTACATAGGTCCCCTACCCAGGGATCAAGGACATAACTATGTCTTGGCTACTGTTGATACTGCCACTGGCCTGGGATTTGCATATCCCATAGCCAAAACCAATCAGCAACATACCGTCCAGGTCGTTGAACAATTGGCTGCAGCCTATGGTTGGCCTGTACTTATTGCTAGTTATAGAGGTACACATTTCACAAGACATTTGGTACAGGAGTGGGCTAAAGAACACAATGTTCAGTGGCAAGTGCATGTACCCTAATGGCCCCAAGCAGCATGGATGATTGAACACTTTAATGGGTTATTGAAAGAAAAAGTACCAGTCCTGGGACCAGTATGGCAACATTGGTCCTGTAACATACCATGGACATTGAAACTCCTGAATGAACAGCCCTGATGCACTGGTGTGTCTCCATTAGAAAACGTCATTGCAGGTTTGCCTCATGCCATCCGCCTGGTACCCAGAATTACTGATGCGAAGACTTTGCCTCATGTGGCCTCGGGGATGCGGCTGTTACCTGCATCAGAACACTTAGCAGAAGGACAACCTGCCACCTGGTGGTGGCTCTGGTCATTGACTACATCAAGAGAACCATGGGTAGCTCTTGTAGACCCCCTAGGGACCAGGATGTGATCGGGCCTTGCAGATCTACCCAGTCCTCTGCCTGTGGCCTACACCCTTGATGGTAACCTTTCCAATAGATGGTAAGGGATCACTCCTTGCTGAAATTCTGTGTTTGAGCTGGTCATTGCCATTGTATGTGGTAAAACCCATGGAGCCCCCTTGGCCTCTTACCACTGGAGAGGCAGTCTGGTATAGACCTGGGGCAGCACCCCTGGCTGCCACATTATTATTGCAAGATGGAAAAGTGGCCTGTATTTTACCAGAGGGCCATGATTTGCTACTAATGGTTTCTCTTTCTGCCCTCTCTTATCACCCAGGTTGACTGCTGGAAACAGTGTGATCACCTGGGCTCACAACTTTGCTCAAGTGCATAATACCTCCGCCTGTTTGGTCTGCACAGAAATACCCATTGAGGCTGCTGAAGGACTGCTCTGGCACATTGTACCCACTACAATCAGCTACTGGACAAAGCTACCCACTTGAAACTGCACCAAGGCCTGGACAAATGCTGACATGCCATGGAAAGTCTCATTTGGAGGAATCACAATAACACCCCTCCGATCATTAGTTATGCAATTTGGAATGGATGGGGTTGGCTTCCTGGAGAACACAAAGAATTATGTACTCTCACCCCTTTCTGTATAGAGCAACATCAAGCCTTGCCAAATCATACAGTGGGGTGGTTGCCTCCCCACCTGTGCTTGAACACCACTGTAGTGACTGGTATTACTCACTGGTAGTCGTGATGGCCACATACTGGCACTAGACCTACTGAGTGGTTGCCAGCTGGGTACCTCTGGGTTTGTGGGCATTATGAATGGCCCTGTCTCCCTGCAGGATGGACTGGATGTTGTACTTGGGGGCACCCATATATCACAGAGTGCATACTGATGCCTTTGACACAGGCATCCCAAAATGTTGAGTCTTTATATTATTGCTGGCATCGTCAACATCGAACTGCATGGTGGTTTTACCCCCTTGTTGTTTTCCTGATGGGAGGGGTGATTATTACTGTGAAATCACAAGTAGAAGCTTTAGCTGCCCACACCGCCTATACCTTAAACATAACCTGACAAGACCTCTCATATCTCATGGATTTGACCAGCCAAATGTGCAAAGTAGTCCTGCAGAACTGCATGGCCCTAGATTTATTGACAGCTGCAGAAGGTGGTATTTGCACTGTCCTGCATACAGAATGTTGTGTGTTTATATCAGACCATGCAGAGGATGGACAGCAAGCCTTACAAGAGATGGATAGTGAAGTCCAGGCTTTTCATGCTCTAATGGAGGACTCTCTTGCCCACAGGTGGGCGTCTTTGATGTGCTCTTGGTGGTGGACCCTTACTGTGCTTGTTATCATTGCTGGTAGTAGAGTGTGTTTCTCTTGCTCCCTATACTGTTTTTGTGGCCCCTGTGTGCAAGGTCATGTGCTGTGGATGAAGTCCAGTGCTATAGCCCTGTAAAGGGTGGTGTGGGGGTCTGTCCAGAGCATACAGCCCAGGCCTCCGTGTGCCCTTGGAGGTCAGTCTGGACAAGCATCTCAGCATTATCTTGAAGATCACTCTGGGCAGGCAGCTCAGAACTATATGTTATCCTCACATGCCTGTGAGTAGGCAGCCCGGGCCCATGTCATACACATGCGCTGTAGTTTGCAATGACTGATGTCCTGACATGACCTCACTATTGTCTAAGGTTGTAAAAAACTCTGTAACCAGCAATAAAGAGCTTGCTTGCTGCTGCTGCTTGCAGTGTGAAGTGCAGTTCCTATGGCTGTTCGTCATTCTTTCTTCCCTTTGGGCATCTAACCACCAAAACCTACCCAGGCTGAACAGCTGGGCTCTGACAATCTATCTTAAAATAATAACTATTAAAATTTGTGTAAAAAAATGATGAAAAAAGAAATCTTGAACTATCATAAAGGAAAACAAAATGTAAAATTATGAGTAAGTGCATTTTTCTTCTGTTCAGTTTCTAAGATATGTTTGATAGTTGAAGCAAAAATCTTATGATACATAAAAAACATGAAAAGATATTCAACTTCACTAGCTATTAGGTAGAGTATAAATTGAAACTACAATGAGATACCACCATGCATCTGTTAGGATGACTATTATTAACAAGACAGGGAATAGCAAGTGTTGGGGTGGTTGTGAAGAAAAAAGAACTTTCATTCAGTACTGATTGGAATGTAAACTGATACATCCACTATGGAAAACAGTATGAAGTTTCCTTAAAAAAAAAAAAAGGAAGAGTTACCATATGACCCCAATCTGGGCATCTATTCCCAAAAAATGAAAACATGTATTCTCAAAGATATATACAGCCCTATGTTCACTGCAGATTTAGTCACAGTGGAAAAGATGTGGAAAAAACCAGAGTCCTTTGATAAGTGATTGAATAAAGAAGATGTGCTACATATATACAAATGAGTACTACAAAGCCATAAGAAAAGATGAAAATGCCATTTTTGACAATGTGGATGAATCTTGAGATTGATGCTAAGCTAAATAAGTGAGACTGAAAAAGTTAAGTAACATATGACTCCACTCATATGTGGTATTTAAAACTGAAATAAACAAATGAACAAATAGAAAAACAAACCAAAATTCATAGACACAGAAAACAGTATGGTAGTTACTAGAAAGAAGTAGTCTGATGGTAGTAATAAAGGGTAAATGGTGACTGAAGATTTGACTTTGAGTGGTGGGCACACGATGTGATATACAGATCATGTGCTATAGAAATATACAGTTGAAACCTATATAATTTTATTAACCAATATCACCCCAATAATTTTAACTTAAGAAAAAGAAATAACTTAGACAATTATATTCTAAATGGAGCAGGGTAAATTACATAAAGAAAGTGAAAGTTTCTATCTTCACATGAACTTATAAAATCTTGACACCAGTGAGCTATGATAAAACAACATATCTATAATAATACCTAGAAAAAACACGGGAAGAACTATACAATGAGATGCACTCAAAATATAGCATTCC
The DNA here is from genome assembly GCA_004026545.1 of Mormoops blainvillei. Classification (NCBI taxonomy): domain Eukaryota; kingdom Metazoa; phylum Chordata; class Mammalia; order Chiroptera; family Mormoopidae; genus Mormoops; species Mormoops blainvillei. Next base: position 54,598 of record PVJD01002481.1, on the reverse strand, counting down.
ATACAAAATTCTAGAAAGTGTTCAATTAATTCATAGGTAGATAGAAAAGAAAACAGACAACAGAATACAGAGAAAACAGTCAGAAAATGAAATAAATAATTGAAAGCCTCAACATATCAATAATCACACTAAGGATAATTGTTCTCAGTAGAATAGTTGAAAGGTACTGACAGATTAAATTAAAAAGCTGATCCTGAGATATATTTTTTTTTCCTAGACATTCACTACAAATATGATAATGTAAGCTGAAGGTAGAAATGTAAAAAAAGATTAATATATGCCATGCAAATATTGATTTTAAAAAGCAGCAACACTATTGATATTAGATAAAGAAGACTTTAGCCCAGACTATTGTGGCTTAGTTTGTTGGGGGAATCTTATAAAGCAAAAAGTTGCTCGTTCAACCCCTGGTTAGGGCACATGCCTGGGTTGCAGGTTAGGTCCCAGATAGGGACATGTAGAAGAAGCAACCAATCAATGTTTCTCTCTCACATTAATGTTTCTCTCAATCTCTTTCTCTCTCCCTTCCCCTCTTTCTAAAAATAAATAAATAAAATCTTTATTAAAAACTGTAGAAAAGGGGACTTCCATTAAGAAAATTGCCAGAGGCAGAGAAAAACATCACACAATTAAAAAAAAAAAACAAAAAACACCAATCCACCAAAAAAATAACAATTAGAAATTGTGTACACCAACAAAGAGAACTGTAAAATACATAAGTAAAGAAAAAAATTAATAGTACTGAAAAGAGACATACAAAAATCTGAAACCAACATTTCTGGACTTCAATATACTTCTGAACAAATATAGATAATAAATTAGAAAATCAGCAAGTACATAGAACTTAGCAACACCATCAACCAACAGAATGTAATCAGAACTTATAGAATGTTTCACCCCAAAATAGCGTAATTGTAATTTCAAGTATATCTGGAACATATACCAATCTGGGGTCATAAGAGAAAGCTTCGGCAAATTTACAAAAGGTTATACCATACAGAGTATGTGCACTGACAATGAGATCAAACAAACAAAAAATAATACAGGAAGATAAGATGAAAATTATAAATAGTTTGGAAACTAAAAAAAACACACTCCCAAATGATCCACAGGTCAAAGCAAAACAAAACAAAACAAAACAAACAAACAAAAAAAAAACACTGAAGTGAATGCAATAATAAAATATGCCAATGGACAAAATCAAAGGGGTTGTAGGATTGAGCATGGGAGAGAGTGATGGGGGGAAATGGAGGCAACTGTACTTGAACACCAATAAAAAAAAAGAATAAAATATGCCAAAAACTGAGAGACACTTCTAAAATAGTGCTAAGAGGGAAAATTATAACTTTAGGTTTCATATTGGAAGAGAAAAAGTATCAAATCAATAATTTTAATTCCCATTTCAAGAACCTAGAATAAAATTAGACCCAATGAACTCAATGTCAGCAGACACTAAAATAAATAAAGATAATGAGAAACTAATGAAACAAAAACTGGAGAAAATCAATGTAACAACTTTTTGTTTTTTATTTAACTGTTTTTATTGTAGTTTTCCATTAGTAAAGTAGTTTTCCACTTAACCCCCCTAGACACTCATCCACTTTCAACTAACCCCCCTGCCCCGCATCACCACATTGTTGTCCATGGCTAGGATTTCTTCATCTCTCTTTTTTAAATTTTTTTTGCCCAATCACTCCACCCACCACTAATCGCCTTCAGAGCAGTAAGACCATTCTCTATCTATGAGTCTGTCTATTTTTCTTCTTAGGTGAGTTTGTTCATTAGATTCCAGGTATGAGTGAAATCATGTGGTATTTGTCTTTCTCTGCCCGGTTTATTTCACTCAGCCTAATGTTCTCCAGGTCTATCCATGCTGCTACAAAGGGTAAAATTTTCTTCTTTTTATGACTGAGTAGTATTTTTTTGTGAAATCTACCATGGTTGTTTTAACCACTTAATTACTCATGGATACTTGGGCTTTTTAAAAATCTTTATTACTGTATAAAACTCTGCAATGAACATAGGGGTGCTTATATTCTTTTAAATTAGTATTTTGGGTTTTTGGATAAGATTCCAGGAATGGGATTGCTGGGTCATAAAGCAGCTCTATTTAAAACTGTTTATGTAACTTCACACTGCTTTCCATAGTGGCTATACTAATCTGCATTCCCACCAATAGTGCACAAGGGTTTCGCATTCTCTATGAACTCAACACTTGTTGTTTTTGTTGACTTATTAATGATAGCCATTGTAACGGATGTGAGGTGATATCTCACTGTGGTTTTAATTTTACAGTAATTATCCTTTGATAATTAGTGATGTTGAGCATCTTTTCATATGCCCATTTGCCATCTGTATGTCCTCTTGGAGAAGTGCCTGTTCAGGTCCTTTGCTCACTAAATTTTTTTTTGTGTTGAGTTTTGTAAGTTCTGTATGAGTCTTGTATATTTACCCCTTACCAGATGTATGGGCAGATATGTTCTCCCATTCTGTGGGTTGTCTTTTTATTTTGTTGATGATTTTTTTGCTGTGCAAAAATTTTTTAGTTTGATGTAGTCCCATTTTCTTATTAATTCTTTTGTTTCCCTTTCCTGGGAGATTTATGAGATAAAAATATTGCTGTGAGCAATATATGAGACTGCTGCCTATGTTTTCTTCTATGATTTTTATGATTTTGGGTCTAACTTTAAGTCTTTGATCCATTTTGAATTTATGTTTGTGTTTGGTGTAAGAGGGTGGTTTAGTTTTATTTTTCTGCATGTAACTGTCCAATTTTCCCAACACAATTTACTATTTTTAACAAGCTATCTTTAGCCCATTGTATGTATGTGCTTGCTTCCTCTGTCAAATACAAATTAACTATAAAGGTGAGGGATTATTTCTGTGGTCTCTATTCTGTTCCATTGATCTAGCATGTCTATTTTTATGCCAGTACCATGCTGTTTTGATTACAATGTCCTTGTACTATACTTTGGTATTAGTGTGATTCCTCCAACTTTGTTCTTTTTTTTTTCTCTCTCTCAAGGTTACTGATGCTATTGTGGGTCTTTTGTGGTTCCGTATACATTTTATTTTATTGTTGTTTGATTACAGTTGTCCCCATTTTTCCCCATTACTCTCCAAGCCTTACCCACCTCAAACATTCAATCCTCTCCTCCCTGTTGTCTTTGTCCATGGGTCCTTTATACATGTTCCTTGGCTTGAACTTTCCCCTTCTTTCCCCCATTACCTCCCTTCCCACTCCTATCTGGTCACTGTAAGTTATTCATTTTCATGTCTCTAGTTCTGTTTTGTTCACTTGTTTGTTTTGTTGATTAGGTTCCACTTATAGGTGAGATCTTATGGTATTTGTTTTTGGAATATTTGTTGTAGTTCTATGTGACATTCCAGTTGTGTCTCACTAGGAATTGCATTGAATCTGTATATTGCTTTATGTAGTCTGAACATTTTAATGATGATAATTATTCCTATCCATGAACATGGTATATGCTTCCACTTCTTTGTATCTTCAATTTTTTTCTTCAGAGTTTTATAATTTCCCAATTACAAGTTGGTTACATACCAACTTGTTACATACTCAGTTAAATTTATTCCCAGGCATTTTATTCCTTTTGAAACAACATAAAATGAGTTTGTCATTTTTAGTTTCCCTTTTTGGAAGTTCATTATTGGAGTATATGCAAGCACTTTCTGAATATTTATTTTGTATACTGCTGCTGAATTCATTTATCAGTACTAGGAATTTTTGACGGAATGCTTAGGGTTCTCTATATACCTTGTCATGCCATCTGCAAATAATGACAGTTTTATATTTGCCTTTCTAATTTGGATACCTTTCATTTCTTCTACTTCTCTGATTGCTGTGGCCAGGACTTCCATTATTGTGTCATATAAAACTGGCAAAATGGACATCCCTGTCTTGTTCCCAATCTTAAGTGGAACACTTGTAGATTTTACTATTGAATATGATGTTTGCTGTGATTTTGCATAAAAATCTTTTACTATCTTGAGGTATGTTCCTGCTATTCCCATCTTGCTGGGAATTTTGTCATAAATCAGTGATGGATTTTATCAAATGTTTTTCTGCATGTGTTAATAAAGCCATGTTATTTTTTATTCTCATTTTGTCTATGTGATCTATTATATTTAATGATTTGTGGATATTGTAGCCACTTGCATCACTGAAATAAATCCCACTCATCAGGGTGTATGATATTTTTTATGTATTGTTGTTTTGTTAATATTTTCTTGAGGATTTTTGCACCTATATTCATCAGAAATAATAAAGAAAATTACCTATAATTTTCTTTCTTCATAGTGTCTTTATCTGGTTTTGGAATTAAAATATTTCTGGATTTGTAAAATGAGCTTGGGGGCCTTCCATCTTCCTGAGGTTTTTGGAATAGTTTGAGAAGGAGAGGTGTTACATCTTCTATGATTGTTTGATAAAATTGACCTATGACGTCATCCAGTCCAGCAATTTTGTTTTGTTTTGTTTTGTCTTGTTTTATTACTGCTTTAATTTCATTGGTTGCAATCTGTTTGTTCAGATTATCTGATTATTTCTCATTTGGCTTTGGGAGATTGTATGTTTCTAGAAATTTGTTCATGCTATCCATATTGTCTCAATTGTTGGCATAGTTGTTTGTATTATTTTCTTACAATCCTTTGCATATCTTTGGTATCAGTAGTTACTTTTAGTTTTTCATTTCTGATTTCATTTACTTGTGTCCTCTGTCTCTTTTTCTTGATGAGCCTGGTTAAAAGGTTTGTCAGCAATGTTTATATAGGCTAAGAACAAGCATTTGGAATCATCGATCTTTTGGATTTTTAGACTCTATTTCATTAATTTCTGTGCTGATCTTTTTTATTTCCTTCCTTCTGGTCACTTTGGGCTCTTTCTTTTGTTGTTGTTATTTTTCATTTGTTTTATGTGTAAAGTTAGATTGTGTATTTGAGGGTTTTGTTGTTTCTTGAAATAGGCATCTAATGCTATGAATTTCCCTATTAAGACTGAGTTCCCTTATCCCACATATTTTGAATTGTTGCGTTCTTATTTTCATTTGTTTCAAGATATCTTTTAATTCCTTCCTTGATCTCATTGTTAAACCATTTACTGTTTAATAACATGTTGTTTAGCTTCTACTTCTGTGTTTTAGCTTTCTTGTGATTATTAGGTTTATAGCATTATGATCAGAGAAGATGCTTGAAATGATTTCAATCTTCTTACATTTTGGGGGACTTGTTTTATATGTTAACATGTGGCTTATTCTAGAAAATATTCCAAATGCACTTGAGAAGAATTTTTTTTTTCTGCTCCTTTGATGTGGAATGGCCTAAAGATACCAATTAAATCCATTTGATCTAGTGTGAAATTTAAGGCTGCTGTCTCCTTGTTGATTGTCTGGTAGATCTATCCATTGATGTCCATGGGCAATTAAAATATCCTACTATGACTGTATTTCTGTCAGGTTCTCCCTTTACATCCAGCAAGACTAGCTTTACATACTTAAGTGCTCCTATTTTGGGTGCATACATGTTTACTAGGATTATATCCTCTTCTATTGGACTACCCCCATTATCATAATGTAGTGTCCTTCTTTTTCTCTTATATGGCCTTAGATTTAAAGCCTATTTTGTCAAATTTAAGTATTGCTATCCTAGCTTTTTTTTTTCTTTCCTTTTACATTCAATGTCTTTATCTATACCTTTATTTTTAGTCTGTGGGTATCTTTCATTCTGTGGTGAGTCTCTTGAAGACAGCATACATATATATGAGTCTTGTTTCCTTATCCCTGCAGCTACCTTATGTCTTTTGATTGGAGTATTTAAGCCATTTATATTGCAAGTAATTATTTATAGATACATATTTATTTCCATTTTATTTTTAACTATGTTCCCTTGTTTCTTCTTTTCTCCTCCTCTTCTTCCTCCTCTTCCTCTTCCTTTCTCCTCTTCTTCTTCTCCTTCTCCCTACCCCCCTCCCCCTCCTCCTCCTCCTCCTCCATCTTCTTCTTCAAGCAAGCTGTTTAACATTTGTTGTAACAGTGGGTTGGCAGTAACAAACTCCTTTAACTTTTTTTAAAATCTGGAAAGATCTTTACTTTTCCTTCTACTAATCAACAAAATAAACAAACAAGCAATATATATAACCAGAGACATTGAAATAAATAACAAACTGTCAGTAACCAGAGAGAAAGGGGAAGAGGATAACAGGGAAAAGAAGGGGGAGGGTCATCAAGGAATATGTATAAATGACCCATGGGCAAAATCAAAAGAGGGTAAGATAGAGGGTGGGAGGTGGGGGTCTGTGGCATGGGGGAATGTGTGGGGAGTAAATGGAGACAAGTGTACTAGTACAACAGTAAAAAAAAAAAAAAAAACAAAACAGTGTAGAACAATAAAACATTAAAAAATAAAAAACATATATAAATAAATTATAGTTTCACTCGTAAAGTAGCCCTGGTTGTAGTTCCTTGTTTCTCATCACCTTGGATATTTCATGCCAATCCTTTTTTGGTCTAAAATGTTTCTGTTGAAAAATTAAATGACAGTCTTATGGGAGCTCCCTTGTAGGTAACTAATGGCCTTTCTCTTGCAGCTTTTAATAGTCTAGCCTTGCCTCTACACTTTTCCATTTTAATTGTAATGTATCTTGTTGTGGACTTTTTGGGTCCATTTTGTTTGGACTTTTATGTACTGGACTTGTGTGTCTTTCTCCTTCACTAGGTTAGGGAAGTTTTCTTCAAATTAGTTCTCAATCCCTTGCTCCTATTGTTCGCTTTCTGGTACTTCTATGATGTGGATGTTGTTATGCTTCATGGACTTCCAAAGATCCCTTAAACTATCTTATTTTTTTTATTTTATTTTTTCTTTTTGCTGTTCTGACTGGGTGTTTTGTTAACCTTTTCTTTCAAATTGCTGATTTGATCAGCTGCTTCATTTAACCTACTATTTAAAATTTCCAGTGTATTATTTATTTTAGATATTGCATCCTTATTTCTGGTTGATCCTTTTCTATGCTTTTGAGCATCCTTATAATCATTACTTTGAAATCTATATCTAATAAATTGTTTACCTCTATTTCATTTAGCTCTTCTGGAGAATTATCTTGTTCTTTCATTTGGGGCTTGTTTCTTTGTCTCCCCACTTTGGCTGCCTCTTTGTGTTTGTTTCTCTGTATTAGGTAGACCCACAAAGACTCTGGAGCAGCTCTATGTCAGACACTGCCTGTCGCTGGCCCTACGCAGCCTGTTTGGAGCTATCAGTATCCAAATCTGGTGGTTCCCTCTGCTTTGCCTAGGTGTATATGGAAAAATAAAAACAAATTCTGCTCCAAATATGATTTTTATAAACCCTAGTCCTCAGAGTTAGTCAGGAAAAGTCTCAAAACACCTGGAAATATGTGTCTACCTGTAGGCTACCTGTTAGGTTTATTCACTGAAGGGGACTCCAGCTGTCCACCTCAGCAGGGCTTGAGCTCCACAAGTTGGGGCCAGAGGGATTCCTGCAGGTGGGGTTATTGTTTCCTCCCTGGCTGATATTTTATGGAGGGGAGTGCTCTACCCCAAAAAGCTGGTTTCTTCAGTATGGGGGGATGAACAAATACAGGGATCCTGGTGGCTCACCATTCAACTTCCTCCCTAGAGCCACCAACCCCAGACTGTCATGCAGCTGTATTCTGCTTTGTCCTCCCTCTGTAAGAGCCCAAGGTAAGAGCCTATAAGCAAAAGTTTGTGTGTTTTTGGCAAACAGAAACCCCACTGCTTTTCATAGCTGGATGTATTGTGGGGTCCTTTCCCGGTTCTGGTACTCTAGACTGGGGGGCCTGGCTTGGGGTATAAATGCCATATTTCTCAGGGGTAATCCACTCCACAGCTGAGTTATACCTCCAGATCTTTGGGGCCACCTGTAGGAGCCTACTCAGCCCTCTTGTGCCTCCACATTATTCTGTCAGTCTTCATGTAACTTCTTCTGTCAGTCCTTAGTTATAAGAATTCTGTCCAGCTAGTCTTCAACTGCTCATTTGGAATGATTTCTTAAATAATTTAGTTTTAATTCGAGTTTGGTCCTAGGAGGAGGTTAGTGTAGCTTCCACCTGCTCTGCCACCATCTTGAATCCTATAACAAAAAGTTATTTGAAAAATCAATAGAACAGGGAAACCACTAGGAATATTGACAAAGTAATGCGAGAAAACACTAATTATTTATATCAGGAAAACAACATACAGACTGCAAACATCAAAATGATAATAGGAAATACTGTGAACATTTCATACATAAATTTGACATTAGCTGAAATGAAGTAATTGTTGCAAAAGCACAAACTATCACAGTTCACTCTATATAACATAAATAATGTGAATAAATTAAGTTTATAATTAATAAATTTCTTAAAGCAGAAATGTTTAATAAATCTTTATGGTCCAGACAATTATACTGTATTCTACCTAACTTTTAAAGAGCATTGACTATAAATGTGTATTTTCTACTTTAGAGAACAGAAAAGGAAAAACACTTTCCAATTCATTTTATGAAGTCAAAACCAGACAAGCATGATGACAAAAAAATAAATAAATAAACAAAAAGAATGGAAAGAAAAGACATAAGGAAAATAAAAAGAGAAAAGAAAATTAGGGCAATAATATCCTTCATGGATAGTGATGCAAAAATTCTTTGAAATATTAGCAAGTATAATTTAACAATATGTAATAAGAATTATGTATCATGATATATGGGATTTATTGCAAGTGCACAAAGAAGATTCAATATTTGAAAAGCAATCAATGCTCTTTACCGTATTAGCAGGCCAAAAAAGAAAATCATGTGATTATATCATTGATTTTAACAAAGGATTCTGACAAAACTCAGCACTTGATCATGAAAAAAACTCTCAGAAAAATAAAGTAATGGAAGTGAATGATCTCAACTTGGTCAACAGCAACAAAGAAAATAGAGCTAAAATTATACTTAAGGATTAGAGACAAAATGCATTCTATGTGAGAACAGAAACAAGGCAATGGTGTCTGTTCTCACTATTCTAATTTATTAATATGTTGGAGTTATTGGACAAGGTAGCTTGTTCAGTAAGATAAAGAGAAAAATCATACAGATTGTAATGAAAGAAATAAAACTGTCCTTATTTATAGATGGCATAATTGTGTAGAAAACCCAAATTATACAAAAATTTTCTAAAATTAATGTATTAGACAAAGTAACAAATGCAAGATAAAGTAAATCTCAGTTTCATTTCTACCTACTACCATGTGGAAGAGTTTAGGCTAAAATATATATGTGTTATGTTTTTGTATCTACCTTTCATGACAGCATGGAGGGAACTGGAGAGTGTTATGCTGAGTGAAATAAGCCAGGCAGTGAAAGATAAATACCATATGATCTCACCTATAAGTGGAACCTAATGAACAAAACAAACAAATGAGCAAAACAGAACCAGAGACTTGGAAATAAAGAACAAACTGACAGTGACCAGAGAGGAGGGGAGAGTAGGTTAATGGGGGAAAGAACAAAGAGGGTCTAGTCAAGGAACATGTATAAAGGACCCATGGTAATGGACAATAGGGTGAGGGAGCAGAGGATGGGTGTGGCAGGGGCTAGCAATGTGTGAAAAGCTGGGACAACTATAATTGAACAACAATAAAAAATTAAATAAACATGTAAATTAGCAACTTTCATATAATTAATTATTATTATTTTAACAAATTATAACCACATTGTATGAGATCTGTATATATTTAAATATAAGAGAACTTTGGACACTAAAGTAAGTCATTTTGAAAGTAAAAAAATGAAAAATAACAAGTAAAATGAATGATCTACTTATATAAAGATTCATTATATCTCTAAAAGATTACAATGTTTATAGTGATGAATTTCAATTCAATAATTCCAGATGATATTAAACTTTCATAATATAATTTTTCAGTTTTGTATACTTTTTCATTAAGGAGTTTTGAATCACTAGAAAAATCATTTATTTTGAAAAATAATTCAAGCGAATCACCATTTAATAAAAACAAAAAAATATACTACAAAACTAATAAATTAAAGAAGAATAAGCATTATAAAAGTTTTAATGGGGGTAAATAGGAGAAAGATCATCAAGGAACATGTGCAAAGGACACATGGACTAAGCCAAGGGGTTAGGTTTGAGGGCGGAAGGCAGGGATGAGTGAATGGTGTGTGTGGGGGGGGCGGTAATGGAGACCACTGTACTTGAACAACAATAAAAAATGTTTTACAGGAATGGTTTATCAAATAAAACCAGGAAACTCAAAAAATCAGTATACAAGATAGTTACTTTATCATCTTTGTTTTATGAAAGAAAAAGTTTTCCCATGTTTATTGTATTAATTTTTGTTCAGCTGAGATACTTTTCACTTTACAACCATTTAACAAATTAAAAATGTTTTAGTGTATTTATGTACAATTGATTTTTAATAGGAATGTCAAGCCAATTCAATACAGAAAGGATATTCTTTTCCATATGCTGTCCAAAATGTGAACCCTTATATCACATCATAAACAAATATTCAGTTAAAATGAATCACAGAACTAAATATAAAATTAAAAAAAAAAACACAAAGAATTAAACACATGCTGTCTTCACCATCTTTCGTTAGGTGCCAGTTTCTTAGCTGACTCCAAAAGCCAAATAAGAAAATAAAACTAGATACATTAAACATATACTGCTAATGATACCACAAAGAACAAGAAAAAATACACACAAAATAGATAAAATAGAGCACATAGCTAGTGTACATAAAGAAATCTTAAAATTTAATAAAGAGAGAAACAACTCCATTAACAATGGGATAATTATATGAATATATATCTCACCAAAGAAGATAAAAAATAGTAAATAAGCTCTTGGAAAGATGAAAAACATGTTATTAGGAAAATGTTAATTAAAATGTCAGAGATACCACTTCACACACTAGAATGACTAAGGTAGCAAACATTGGCAAACAGGTTGGAACTCTCATACATTGATGGTAGGAATGTAAAATGGACAACCTCTTGAAAAAAATTGAGATTTTCATAAAAATATTAAAAATAAATTTGCAATATGACCCTGTAACTCTGTTCCTAAATTTGTATCCAAGAGAAATGAAAACATATATCTACACAAAAACTTACACATGAATTTTCATAGAAAAAGTAGAAACAATCCAGATGTTTGTCAACTGCTGAATATATAAGCAAAAAATATGGTATTTCCATATGTTGGCATATTGTTACATATACATGAATAATTGATACATGATACAACATGGATGCACTTAGAAATATTATGCTAAGTGGAAAAAAGGAGGTCACAAAAGGCCACATTTTGCATGGCTCCATTTAAATGAAATATCTAAAATAAGCAAATCTATAGAGAAAAGCAATAAATTAGTGTTTCCTTAGGACTGAAAGTATGCAAATGAGAATAAAAGAGGAGTGACTGGCAATGGTTATGAGTTTATTTGGGGATGCAAAAAATCTTCTGAACTTAAGATTGTGGTAATGTTTGAGCAACTATGTGAATATACTGTGAATTAAGAAATATGTACTCTATGAAACTAGAGCATTAAGCTAAGTGAAATAATCCAGTTGTTTAAAGACAAATACCACATGATCTCTTATAAGTGGAACCTAATCACAAAACAAACAAGCAAGTACAATAGAACTAGAGACATTGAAATAAAGAGCAAACTGACAGTAACCAGAGTGGAGGGGGGATCAGGGATAACTGGGGAAAGAAGAGGAAGGGTTGTCAAGGAACATGTATAAAGGACCCATAGACAAAAACAAAGGGGGTTAGGATTGAGGGTGAGAAGTGGAGGTGGGTGAGGTGGGGGGAAATGGTGGTGGGAAAATGGAGACAACTATACTTGTACAACAATGAAAAAATGTTAAAAGAAAAAGAACTACGTACTCTAAACGAGTAAGTTTTATGATATGTGTATTATAGGGAAAGGTGGAAGGATAGTGTTTCCACAAGTTAATGGGAGGCATCCTTCTGAATTACAACAAAGATGACAGTAACTATATGCTCCATATTATCTGGGTTATTGCCAATTTCCCATGTTCTCTCATTGTCCCTTGGGCAAGTGTACTTGTTTGAAAACATGTTTGTTTGCTTTTTTTTTCCTCTTTGACTTTTATGACATTAAAAGACAAATTTTTATGTTCATTATGATTTTATGTTCATTAGCTCTTTCATCAAGTTCAGCTTTTGGATATCATAACTCTTTTTCAAGTCTCTTTTTCACTTAGATATGTCTACAAGTAGACATTTTGCAGAAAAGAAAAAAATGTTTAGTTGAGAATAAGACATAAATGTAAACTCATTTATTTTTCCTGTAAATACATTTCTTTCTTTAGAAAAAAATAGATTTTGAGAAATTTCTCTGAGGATGACAGCTGATGACTTATAGGTGCCCTGTGCTCCCAGATCCGTTCTTTAAAGTCACATTCTTTCTTTTGTGGAGACACTCACCGACAATCATTGGTTGCACAGGAATGAGACAAAACCAAGGTGCTCTAGGAGTGTGGTGAAGAGGAACCAACTCCCTAGTCAGGCATATTCAATCCTGCTCCTGAAGTGTACTAGTTATGGTTACTTGATCAAGTGAGCTTCTCTTTGTCATTTGAAATTAAATACTACTTCAGGAGCACAGTGAAGATCCTATGGGAACTAAAGATTATATGCAGTGCCCTGAGAGTGACTTGGCACTATTCTACATGAATTAGTGTCCAGGGTCCAAGATGGCTGCATCTTTATCCTAGATGTAAGGTGTAGTAAAATTAAAATATGCAGACTATGACATCCTGAATGAGGAGGCACAAGCCACCCACACAGAATCATCAGGTAGACCCCTTAGCATCCGAACTCTAACTTTGGAAAAGTGAGAACCCTAGGGTCATTTTGATTTAAGGCACAGTTTCAGTAGACTCTCACAAAGAAAGTAAAGTCATATGATGTGTTGCTAACAGATAGATCCCAGAGGCAGCAAGGCACAATGAACCATGGGAAGGGCATTCTCCAGTCTTGGTCACAGGAAGCAGGAGACAGAGTGCAAGATAGAAACACCTATTATTTATAATATGATTGGGGTAGAGGCCATCAACTTCTTGGGAACTTAATTCTAAGTGGTTATTATTATTATTATTTTAATGCTCCACTGAGGATATATTTACGGATTTTTGAGAGAGAGAGAGAGAGAGATGAGAAAGAAACATTGTTAAGATTGTTAAGTTGCCTCCCACTGATGTCTGGACCAGGAATTGAACCTATAAACTTTTGGTGCAGGGACAATGCTCCATCCATCTCAGCAACATGGCCAGAACTCTAAGTGGTTATTTCTAAAGGTGTCCTATGAAAAGCAAAGTGGGAACTTGAGGCAGGTATCCTAAACTCATGTCCCTATCTAAATATCCAGACTCAGGGTTGCCTGTCATAGTATAAATGCCTAGGTAGCAACTTGAGATAACTCTTTTCTCATCACATTTTGGATCAACTTCTTAAGCACATTTCAATAGTTTGCTAAGAGCATATATTGACATGCGTTGTATTAATGTAATATATTTCAGTATTTTATTTTTAATAATTTTCCATAATTAGCATAAAAGCAATCAAAGATGAGACCAACATATCAGGAACATTATTCTGTCTTGAGAATTTTACAAAAGAAAATCCAAAAATTTATAGAGATCATACTATGTGCTTGGCTCTAAGGTGGTTGTCATAATTCATGTTACTTAAAACCATTAACAGAACAACATTTTTTTCTGTATTATATTTTTCTCTTGACCACTGAACTAGGGTAATATTGTTAAATGTTAATTATGAAATTATGCTAAAATTTTCAAGATAAATATAATTCTCTTTTTTAAAGTCACTCCAACTGTCTTCACCTTGTCATCTCAATTTATTTATTTCTACTTGGAGCATTACCCATTGTAGTTTTTAACAGACTGAACAAACATTTACATTTTCATTTTCTGGATGTAATTCTGAAATTCTATTGCACTGTGCAAATGTTTTTCTTACAGTGATGTTTTTAATGCAAAAATGAAGCAAAAAAAGTGTTCTCAGTAGTTTAAAAACACCCAAATCACAGAATAAATCTATACCAAAGTTAACGAAATATAATGTTTGTAATTTTTCTCTCATGTAAAAATGCACTAGAGTCAAGCATTCAGCATCAGTAGTGAGCTATATACCTCTGGGCTTTAACACTTCTTATCAGACTCATTTTGGCAGTGCAGGGAAGGAAAGTGGATATTTCTTTCACTTTTTTAAAATGTTTTTATTGTTATTCTATTACAGTTGTCCCATTTTTTCCCCCTTTGCCCTCCTCCACCCATCCAATCCCATCCCCTGCTCCCACAGTTAATTCCCTCACTTTCTGAGCCACGTCCATGGATCATTCATACATGTTCTTTGTCTAGTCCCTTCCCCTTCTTTCCATTGTTCCTCTCTCCCCTCTCCCCTCTGGTCACTTTGAGTCTGTTCTATGTTTCCATGTCTTTGGTTCTATTTTGTTTGTTAGTTCATTTTGTTCTTCTTTTCTGAGTAGTTTTGAGCCACCACAAATCTTTTTCTTCATACACACATGCATGAAAATAGAGCAGAAATCATAATTTGATTCAAAATGTACTAACTTCAACTCCCCTTCACAATTCTAAATGAGGTGTGTCATTAAAAGAAAATACCAAAAGATAAATCTGTGAGCCTCCTGAACGGTAAGCTACACAGCCATAAATGGCAATGAATATGCATTCCATAGAATAATATCCCCTCTTGAGTAGTGGAGTTACCTATATTTATTATCTTTAATATCCTCTGTCTCATGCACTGAAAATCTTTTTTTTTTAAATAACTCAGCCTCACAACACTTATTGAAAAATGGGAACTTTACATCTAATGAAGCCAGACAGTCCATTTTAATTCCATGCCTAACTTTTCATAGACATTAAAAGCAAACACCTCTGTGGTGGGGGGGAATAAACTGTAGTAAGCCTTTCTACTCTTAATCATGTTAAAATTACATTGTCAATAGAGAGGTCTGCATCTCATGGGTAGGGACCAAAGTAGGCTGCTTCTCAAATCACTCACATTCAACTCATGCCTACCAGTTTTTGCAAGTAAGATTGAGTTTATTTGTTTTTCATGTTGCTTTTTGCCTAGACTTCAACTAAAAAGAGAGAGAGTAAGGTTAGAGCTTCATTTGAGACAAAACAGCATCAGTAACACTCCATTTATTCTGTATCATGCAATATTCAGTTTCTGCACAGCAAACTGGAAAACTCGGTCCCTAACTTTTCTTCCAGAATCCATTAATATTAATAGGGTGAATAATAAGGATGGAAAGCTTCCCTGAGTGGAGCACATAACCTACTTTTGCAGGCTCCTGTTTGGTTGGTGGATACTCAAAACATGTTATTTATGATGTTTTCCCTTCCATCATCTAACTACTTTACGTTGAAATATACATGAAGGGATTTTATTGATTAACAATGATTTTCCACCATAAAAATAATTGGCATGAGACTTGCTGTGGTGGTAATTTTGTAGAAATAATTTAAAATTGTCAATCAGATCAGAAAGTACATACACAGAAACATACAGTAAATTATTTTTGATATTTCTTTTGTTTAGAGAAAAAGCCCAAAGGAATACATGAATGGAGTGAAAATAAAGAAGTTTCCTAAAACTAGAGATGTCATGTTCTCCAAGAGAAGGGCTTCTTGGGGTACACACAGTGGCCCTGTGCTCTGGCTTTCTTCATGGGGACATAGTTCATTGATATAAATTTACATGTGATGTTATATTTAAAACAAAGAAAAACTCCATCTATAAAAGTCCTAGAGGAGAACATGGGCAGGAAGTTTTCAGATATTCACACAGTAATATTTTTACCAATACGTATTCTAGAGCAGAGACAAAAAGGAAAGAATAAAATTAAATTCTTCATCAAATTAAAAAGCTTCTGCATAGCTAAAGGAAACAAATCAGTGAATTAAAAGGGAACCAAATGTATGGGAAAATGTATTTGCCAATGATACCTTTGACAAGGGTTTTATCTCCAAAATGTATAAAGAACCCACATGACTCCTCTCTAGGATGACAGGCAATCCAGTTAAAAAATGGGCAAAGGACCTGAACAGACACTTCTCCAAGGAGGGTGCAGAGGCATATGAAAGGATGCTCAGCATCACTATCCATCAGAGACATGCAAAATAAAACAATGAGATACCACTTCACACCAGTCAGAATGGCCATGATAAACAAATCAACCAAAAAGTGTTGGTGAGATTGTGGAGAAAAGGCAACCCTAGTACAGTGTTGAGAATGCAGACTGTTGCAGCCACTGTGGAAAATAGTATGGAATTTCCTCAAAAAACTAAAAATTGAACTGTCTTTTGACCTGGCAATTCCACTGCTGGGAGTATACACTAAGAATTCTGAAACACAAATTTGAAAGAACCTCTGTACCCCAATATTCATAACAGCACAATTTACAATAGCCAAGTGCTAGAACAGCCTAAGTGCCCTTCAGTAAATGAGTGGATAAAAAAACTATGGTACATTTACACAATGGAATACTATGCAGCAGAAAGGAAGAAGGAACTCCTACACTTCACAACAGCATAGATGGAAATGATATAGCCAGGTGGTGAAAAACAAATATCATGTGATCTCACCTTTAAGTGGAACCTAATCAACAAAACAAGTGAGCAAAATAGAACCAGAGACATGGAAATAAAGAACAAAATGACAGTAAGCAAAGGAGAGGGAGGGGGTGTTAAAAGGGCAAAGAAAGGGAAAGGTCATCGAGGAACATGTATAAAGGACCCATAGACAAAGACAACAAAGTGGGGGGGATACACTGAATATGGGAGGAGGATGTGAGTAGGGCAAGGGAGAGTAATGAGGGGAAAATGGAGACAACTGTGATTGCACAATAAAAAAAATTAAAAAAAAAAGAAAACTCCAAATAGAACTGTAAGTTATGTCTTTAACTCTTCTGTCTTTTATGTCTTTTCCCCTTCTGATTATTTTAACTTCTTTAATTCTATCCCATTTGCTTTTTTCTAATATTATATTGGAAAAATGAGTTTAATATGTTTTCAGCCATAAAATTGACTTTACATGTGAATTATTTTTGTTAAATAAATGATAGCAATCACTTTCCAATTTAACCTCTGTTTTGGAGACTTGTTTGGATTGACATGTTTGAAAAGTCAAAGTAAGTGATGTGTCTGAAACATTGTTAGGCTTGATCTTCACTGGCCTCCTCTTTGTACTGTTATTACTCTATGACTCTATGATCTGTCTCTAGTTGTAATATTCTACTCATAGCTTGCAGTGTGTGTTTTCTTTTTGACCAGAATATTAATTTTTGTGAAGGCCTGGATTTCTATAATGTGTATTAAATAATGAATAATACATTTGTTCACCAAAATAAATAAAAAAAGAACATATGTGACAGTTGTTTTTGTGTGTGAAGAACTGTTTCTATATTCATAAATAGCACTATTGACTCAGCTAATAACTTTTCTAGTATCGAGACAGGTTTCACTAAATGTGTGATTATTAATTATTTTCATGGTTGTTCAAATACAGTTGTCCCATGTTCCCCTATTACTCTCCCTGCCCTGCCCACCCCACTCCCACATTCAATCCTCTCCTCCAAAGTCCTTATCCATGGGTCCTTTATAGGTGTTCCTTGATTTAACGTTCCTCTTATTTATCCCATAATCCTCCTACCTCCATCTCTTTTTTTCACTGTCATTTTGTTCTTTATTTCCATGTCTCTGGTTCAATTTTGCTCACTCATTTTGTTAACTAGGTTCTACTTACAGGTGAAATCCAATGGTATTTGTCTTTCACCACCTGGTTTATTTCTCTTACCATAATACTTTTCAGTTGCATCCATATTGTTGGGAAGGGTAGGAGTTCTTCTTTCTGCTGCATAGTATTTCATTGTGTAAATGTACCACAGTTTTTTTGATCCACTTGTTTACATAGGCTGTTTCCAAAACCTCGATATTGTAGATAACCCTCCTGTGAACATTGGGGTACATACATTCTTTTGAATTGATGTTTCAGGATTCTTAGGGTATAACCCCAACAGTGGAATCATGGGGTCAAAAGGCAGTTCCATTTTAAGTTTTTGACAAAATTCCAAACCCTTTTCCCCAGTGGTTGTATCAGTCTGCATTCCCACCAACACTGTACTAGGGTTCCCTTTTCTCCACATCCTCACTAGCACTTACTGTTTGTTGATTTGTTTAATATGGCCATTGACACTGGCGTGAGGTATATTGCCTTGTGGTTTTAATTCGCATTGCTCTGATGGCTAGTGATGCTGAGCATCCTTTCATGTGTCTCTGGGCCCTGTGAATGTCCTCCTTGGAGAAGTATCTGTTCAGGTCCTTTATCGTTTTTCAGTTGGATTGTCTGTCTTCCTGGCATTGAGTCATATGAGTTCTTCATATATTTTGGAGATCAAAACCTTGTCCTAGTTATCATTTGTAAATATTTCTTTCTCATATATTTGTGAAATAATCTGTGAAAGACAAATGACATGTGATCTCATCTATAACAGGAACTTAATGAACAAAAGAAAGAAACAAGCAAGAAAAATGGAACCAGAGGCATGGAATCAAGGAACAAACTGACATGGACCAGAGGGAGGAGGGAGGGGAATTAGGGAGGTAAAAAGGGGAAAGCCCAGTTAGAAAACAAGTATAAATGACCCATGGACACAGACAACAGGGTGGGGATTGACTGTGGGATCAGGGGGTTAGGTAAGGCAGGGGAGAACAATGGGGGAAAATTGGGATGACTATATTACAACAATAAAAATAAATACATAATACAAACTAATACCATAGAGATGAGTCAATGACATATTCAGTGGTTTTAAATGAGAATATAAAACATAGAGGGAAAGGCATCAGACTTGTGTTCAGAACCTCATTCTATCAAGTTATGGAATACATCTTTTTAGCAAAAATGAGTTCCAGTTTCCTCATATTTGAAAATGGAAATATGTTTACTTAGAACAAAACTGTGAGGCTCACAGATTTTCATGAATTTGAATTTTCTTGGCATACCAGTACTTACTGTAAAAGTAGCTGTTATAATTAAATCATCAAACCATGGTTATTATAAATATTTTTTATTTTTGCATTTGCAAAGCATGTTACATGTATAACAGGACTTCTTTTATTGAGATTGCATTCAGTGAGAAATACAGAAATTGAAATATAGATGTCTTATTTCTAAAGGCTTTTAAAAAGTAAAGGTTCAGAAAACATTAATTATTTTAAAAGACTATAAAGAACCAAATAAATTACATAGCTTAGCATTTTCTGCTAAAAGCTTCTGTTCATATGAGCATTTTTCTACTAAGTACACATCAGTCATATCTAGGGAACTGAAGACATTTCTCTATCACCCTCTATTCATTAGTTTTTTGTTAGTTTAGTGCAAATTATGTATAATTTTAAATCAAAAAATGTTATTCATAAAAATACTACATTTTAATAGGATGAAATTTTGATTCTAGCTGAATGTTCTAACCACTAAAAGTGGGTTAGATTAGACTCTGGAGTGTCTGATATTCTGGAAATGTACAACTCAGAAAAGAAATATGATTCATTACTTGACTCAGAAAATTCTGGATAAGTTTTATCATCACTGGGAAATTTCATTCCTATGTCTTACTGTAAATTTCATAAGAGACATAGATAATCTCTTCTAAATAAAGTTTTAAATAATGGCAATAGTTAAAAATATTATGTTTATGTTACATACTACCCATAATTTTACTAATTTTTATTATTAATTAGCCTCATTTATTTGGATTCTCACAACAACTAAGGGATACAGATTTTATCTAGTTTTAAGATAAGGAAACAGAAAGACAGAGATGATACCTATTTTACTCAAAATACCAAACATAACAGAGAAGACAGGATACGGGGTCAAAACACATACACATTTATTGTGCATTACTAACATATTTGGCTATATTTATCAATTTGTGTACTTTCCTCTTCCAATTCCATTTATATACCATGGATGGGCTAATTTTGTTTCAAATTAATCCCAAGAAAATTTATGCAATTAAATTTTATCTGCTGCCAAGAAAGACACCCTTAGCATAAACTTGCCTTAAAGATTATACATTTTTAGTTCAAATTATTAGTCTCACTTTTTCCCTATATCATAAACAAGGTATGCTAAAAAAGGATATGCTATTTACATCTCTTTCATTTGCATGAAAAATAAAGTTATAGGCTTATAATACTTTAATAGCCTAAGGTGAGAACCATTGCTGGCCATGAATGAATCCCTTCTTTTGCACAGGGAGACCAAGAAGGGTAATGAATAAAGCTCTCTGACAACTATGTGGTTTGGGAAAGAAATTGCCCTGAACAAAATGACAGACATTGAAACTTGCTCTAATCTGATAACTTCAAGGTCCTGTCTAGACACATGGGCCTTACTAAGACTAAGAATGAAATCTAGAGGTCTTCCTACCTAGCTAACATCATTACAACTTTTCTTTTTCACTTGATAGCCACAATTGTCCACAGATGGTATTCTTTTGGGATCTTCCTCCAAACAAATGCAATGATGAATCTGTGTATGGCCTTGCTCTCACTAGACTATCTTTACTTTCTGTGAACTTAAAAATATTTTCAAGCGCTAATTCTCTCAGGAAATTCATATTAAAACTGGTGATTTTTAAATGCTAAACAATTTTCAAAGCCTCTGTGATGATGCCATAATAGTGTAATTTCAGACATGAGTAAGTGGAGAGAGGCTAACACTTCTGGGATGGGGCACCGTGGACAACTTCCTGTGCTTTGCTGCAATTTCACCTTGGAAACAATCATTCCTGCAGTGCATTCATGAAACCAGTCATGTCCATGGATGCATATGCAATTGTATCTAATACATGTGATCAATCTAGTCATAGATCTTTAATATATAACTAGCTAACTCTCAACAATATCACCTCTAAAATGAGAAAAATGGCATGGAGCTGTTACTATAGAATGTGATATCATCAAGACTGTGCTTACACTACAAAACTAAACTTGAAATCTAGGTCCACTGTGGAAATGTTCTAATATCGCCTTTTTAAAAAGTTTCTATTCATAGTGTAAAACATCTCACTGTGTCTATGTGGTATTATAATGGGATTCAAATATATTTTTATTATTCATGCTTTTAAATATAATATTTTTCTTTTTATTGCATTTTTATGTTACTATTTATGCACCTTATAGCCTCTTTCACCTCCATCTACCCCCCTCTCCCCCAGCAATCACCACACTGTTGTCAATGTTAAATGTACCAGTTTTTACACCTTCATTCTTAAACACACATACATTGACCTAAAAGTATTCATTTTATTTTTTTTTTGCTTATATAACAAATTGTCAACAACTTAGTGGTTTAAAACAGCACAAACTAATTTTCTTGCATTTCTGGACCCCAAAAGTTTGAAATTAGTTTACAGAGACAATATTGATGTGTCAACAGTGCCATGCTACCTCTGGACGGTCTATGGGTGAGCCTGTTCCTTTTCCAGCTGCTAGAGCTGTATTTCTTGAATGTAGTTGTGTGTGCGTGCGTGTGTGTGTGTGTGTATTTTCTCATATGACCCCTCCTCTATCTCCAAGGCTAGAATCATGTCTTCAAATCTCTGCTTCCATTATCACATGGATTTCTTGATCTCTATCCCTGGTTTTAACCTTTCTGCATCTCTCTTATAGAAATCCTTGCAATTGAAAATTTGAGCTTGCCTAAATAATCCGAGATAATGTGCCAATCCTAAAATCCCACATCTGTAAAAAAATACTTTTTTTTCCATATAAAGTAACTGATTCACAGATTCCAGGGATTAGAAAATGGGTATCTTTGTGTATGTGTGTGTGTGTGTGTGTGTGTGTGCTCGCGCGCGCATGCACACGCGCAAACCTGACTGAGCATATATGGAAAAGGAGGGATTATTTAGCCTAATGAAGTACAATTAGAAATATGATGAGTTAAAGGAGACTGAAGATTGTAACCAAGTTGGTAGATATTGAGACCACTTGCTCCTGCTCCTAACCTGGATTTTTAGCTGATCTTTTTTAAATAGATGTGAATAATCAGTGGAATTTTAGCTGATACAAGGTTTTGAAATTAAAGAGTACAGAAGATTCTTCATACTGCCTGACCTTATATTTTGCTCTTCCCTTTTCTGACTCCATTTTACCTTCCTCCTTCCCTTATTTACATTTTGGCTTTTATTTTTTCCCTTTCTTTGTCATGCTTTTGTTCTCTATTCTGATTATTTCTCTTCCTTCTACTCACTCAAAATCATTTTTCTTTCCCTTAGCCATCTCACAATCTTTTTTATTTTCTTATAATGTTCTTATTTTCTTTCCACTTTTGTTTATCTTTGCTCATTTGTTGTTGCTATTTCTGTTGTTGTTGGGGGGTACTCCTGCAGTTTTTGCTTTGTACTCTTGCAGGGTTTTGTTTTCTGTGTTGTTTTGTTTTATTCTGTCAGCACCTGTACAATAGCATGCAAGACATGGTGGGGGTTGAGACTCTCAGTCAATCAGCTGGAGGGAACAAGCAGTCAACAAATGAGCCAACAACAATCAAATTCCAAATAAAATAGGAGAACCCACATAAACTGTATAAATGGCATCCCCAGAGCATCTAGGTTTAGAGATCAAGGAGACTGTACTACTGCACCCCACAGAGCTCCTACCCACAGAAGCCCACCCCATGAAGACAAGGAGTCAAAGCAGTTCACTCTGATATGTAGAAATAAACAAAAAGTCACCTAAAATGGAGAGAGAGAAAACTCCTAATCAAAAGAAAAGGAGAAATCCCCCCCAAAAAGAGGTAAATGAAACCAAGGTAAAAAATGTATCATATGTAGAGTTCAAAGTAATGGTTTTAAGGATGTTAAAGAAACTCAGAACTACAAGGAACTTTATGGGAGCTATAAGGAAGTTAGTGGGAACTACACAAGCTTGAAAAAGGACATAGAAACTATGAATAAGAGGCAGGTGAAAAAGAACAATACGCTAGAAGATATAAAAGTCAGGCTAGATGAAGCAGATGATTCAATCAGTAAGTTGAAAGATGAGGTAGAAAAAGAAAAACACCCAGTTAGAGCAAAAAAAAATTAAAAAGGCTTAACAAAAGCCAAGAGCTAGGATACTCTATGGGGACTTTAGGGCAACAGGAAATGCAAAAATATTTGTATCATAGGGATACCGAAAGGAGAAGAGTGGAGGCAAGGGTTATAAAACCCATTTAAAAAAATAATGACAAAACCTTTTCTAACTTGTGAAGGAAAAAGTCACCCAAGTTCAGGCAGCACAGAGTATCCCAATCAAGATTAACCCTAATGGGTCTACACTAAGACACATCACAATTAAAATGACAAAATTAGAAGACAGATAATTTTAAAAGCAGCAAAGGAGAAATAGCTGCTCCAATGCAGGCTATCAGCTGATGCTCCAATTAGGCTATCAGCTGATTTCTCAATAGAAACACTACAAGACAGAAGGGTTAGGCAAGAAATATTCCAAGTAATGAAAAGCAAAGACTTGCAACCATGTTGGCTCTGTGCAGCAAGGCTCTCATTTAAAATGGAAGGCATATTAAAGAGCTTTCCATATTGAAAAAGAAGAAAAAGAGAAAAAGCTAAAAGAGTACATTTCCACCAAACCAGCACTGCAAGAAATGCTAAAGGGACTGCTTTTAGAAAAGGAAGAGATAGAGAGAGAAGAACACAGGTACAAAGGGAAAAATGGCAATGAATAGGTACCTATCAGTAATAACCTTAAGTGTAAATGGATTAAATACTTCAATCCAAAGACATAGGGTAGCTGAATGGATAAGAAAGCAAGACCCGCATATATGCTGTTTATAAGAGACCACCTCAGAGCAAATTATATACATGGCTGAAAGTGATGGTATGCAAAAAAATTCCATGCAAATGGACATAAAAAAAGGTGGGTTAGCAATACTCATGTCGGACAAAATAGACTTCAAAACAAAGGCAATAAGAAGAGACAGAGAAGGAAACTGCGTAATACTTAAGGGAGTAGTCCAACAAGAGAATAGAACCCTTGTAAATATATATTCATCAGAAATAATCTTGGAAGAATTTAAGAAAGCGATTGACAGCAATGCAGTCTCTGTATAAGATTTTAACACCCCATTGTCAACAATGGACAGATCTTCCAATCAAAAAGTCAACAAGGGTATAAAGGCATTAAGTGACACCCTAGATCAAATGGAAATAATATTTATAAGACATTTAACCCCAAAGAAGCAAAATATAAGTTCTTAAATGCACATGGATCATTTTCAAAGACAGACTACATGATAGGACACAAAACAAGCCTCATCAGATTCAGGAAAATTGAAAGCATATCAAGCATTTTCTTGGATCACAGTGACTTGAAACTAGAAACCAACCTCAAGGAAAAAACCTTAAGAATATTCAAATACTTGGAGGCTAAATAACATACTATTAAATAATAAATGGGTTAATAATAAGATCAAGGAAGAAGTAAAAAAGTATCTGGAAATATGTGAAAATGAACATAAAATGACCCAAAACCCACTGGACCCAGTGAAGGCAACTCAGAGAGGGAAGTTCATAACATTACAGTGCTACCTAAAGAAATTATAAAAATCTAAAATAAACGACCTCATCCTACATCTAAAAGAACTAGATGAACAACAACAACAGCAGCAGCAATAAAACAGAGTGAGTAGAAGGAAGAAAATAATCAAGATCAGAGTAGAATTAAATGGCATAAAAACTAAAAAAAAATCAATTCAAATGATTAATGAATCCAGGAGCTGGTTTGTTGAAAGGATAAACAAAATTGAGAAAATTTTAACCAGACTCATCAAGGAAAAATAAAGCGTACCCAAATATATAAAATCAGAACTGAAAGGGGAGAAATAGCAACTGATACCGAGAAAAACAAACAATTGTAAGAATCACCAAGAAATTGGACAATATGGGTAAAACAGATACATTTCTAGAAACGTATACTCTCCAAAATGAAATCAAGAAGAACAGAAAACCTGACTAGACTGATAACAGCTAGCAAAGTCAAAGCAGTAATGAAAAAGCCCCTGGTACACAAAAGCCCTGAACTGAAATGCTTCATAGGTAAATTTTACCAAATATTCAAAGAAGAACTAACACTTATCAGCCTCAAAAGATTTAAAAAATTCAAGAAGTGAGAAGACTCTCAAACTCTTTTTATGAGACCAGTATTATCCTAATTTCAAAACCAGGTAAAAACACAGCAAAGAAAGAAAATTATAGGCCAATGTCTCTGATGAACATAGATGCTAAAATTCTCAATGAAGTATTAGGAAACCAGATTCAGCAATACATTAAAAAGTTCATGTACCATGATCAAGTGGGATTTATTTCAGTGATGCAAGGATGTTACATTTGCAAATCATTAAACATGATACATCACATAAACAAAATGAAAGACAGAAATTGCATAATTATATCAATAGAAGCAGAAAAAGCATTTGATAAAATCAAGCACCCATTTATAATAAAATCACTGCAAAGTGGGATGAGAAGGAGAATACCTCAACACAATAAAGCCCATATACAAGAAACTGACGGCCTTCATCATACTCAATGGGCAAAAACTGTTTTCCTTAAGATCAGGAACAAGTCAAGGTTCTCTGTTTTCACCTCTCTCTCTCTCTCTCTCTCTCTCTCTCTCTCTCTCTCTCTCTCTCCCTCTCTCCCTCTCTCTTTATTTATTTACTTTTAGAGTGAGTGGAAGGTAGGGAGAAAGAGACAAACATCAATGTGTGAGAGACATATTTATTGACTGTCTTACCACCAAATGGGGACCTGACCCGCAACCCAGGCATGTGGTCTGACTGGGAACAGAATAGGTGACCTTTCCATTCACAGGCAGGGCTCAATCCACTGAGCCACACTAGCCAAGGCCACTTTCAGCACTCTTATTCGACATAGTACTGGAAGTCTTAGACACAGCAATTAGACAAGAAGGAACAAAAGGCATCCAAATTGGAGAGGAGGAAGTTAAACTGTTGTTATTCACAGATAATGTGATAGTGCACATAGAAAACCCTAAAGGTCCATTAAAAAACTACTTGACTTACTAAGCGAATTCAGCAAAGTAGTGGGTTACAAAGTCAATATTCAGAAATCTGTGGCATTTTTGTATGCCAACAGTGAACTATCTTAAAGGGAAACTAAGGGAAAATTCCATTACTATAACAACAAGGAAAATAAAGAACTTAGGAATAAATTTAGCTAAGGATGTAAAAGACTTATACTTGGAAAATTATAGGGCGTTGAAGAAAGGAATTCAAGAAGATACAAATAAATGTAAGCATATATTGTGTTCATGGATTTGAAGAATTAACATCATTAAAGTGCCCATACTACCCAAATCAATCTATAGAGTCAATGCAATTCCTATTAAAGTACCATTGGCATAATTTGAAAACCTAGAACAAATATTCAAAAAAATTATATGGGACCAAAAAACCCAAAATATCCTCAGCAATCTTGAGAAAAAATGAATAAAGTAGGAGGGATCACAACACCTGATATCAAACTATATTACAAGAGCACTGTAATCAAAACAGTCTTGTACTGTCATAAGAATAGACACATAGATCAATGGAACAGAATACAGAGCCCAGAAATAAACCTACACCTTCATGGTCAATTAATATTTAACAAAGTATGCATGACTATACAATGGAGTAAAGATAGTGTCTTCAATAAATGGTGTTGGAAGAACCACACTGCTACAATTAAAAAAATGAAACTAGATGACCACCTTACACTAGATGACCTCCATACACTAGAATAAGCTCAAAATGGATAAAAGACTTAAATATAAGTCATGATAGTATAGAAATCCTAGTGGAAAATACAGTCAGTGAAATTTCAGATATCTCACGTAGCAATATTTTTGCTGATCTATCTCCTTAGGGCAAGGGAAATAAAGGAAAAAAAAAACAAATGAGGCTACATCAAATTAAAAAGCTTTTGCAAGGCTAAAGAAAGCATCATCTAAATGAAAAGGGAACTGACTCTATGGGAAAACACATTTATCAATGATACATTGGACAAGGGTTTAATCTCCAAAATATATAAAGAACTCACAAGACTCAACACCATAAAGATGAAAAATCTAATTTAAAAATGGACAAAGGTCCTGAAAAGACATTTCTCTAGGAAGGACATACAGATGGTCCATAGACTTATGAAAAAAATGCTCAACATCACTAACCACCAGAGAGTTGAATATTAAAACCACAATGAGATACTACTTCACATTGGTCAAAATGGCTATTATTAATAAATCAACAAACATGAAGTTCTGGTGAGGATGTGGAGGAAAAGGAACCCTAGTGCACTTTTGAAGGGATTGCACACTGAAGCAACCACTATGGAAAATAGTATGAAATTTCCTCAAAAATTTAAAATTGGAAATGCTTTTGACCCAGTGATGCCACTGCTGAGAATATATCCTAAGAATCCTGAAACACCAATTCAAAATAACTTATGCACCCCTATGTTCATGGCATTGCCATTTATAATAGGCAAGATATGAAAACAGTGAATGTGTCCATCAGTAGATTAGAGGATTTAAAAAAGTGGTACATTTACATAATGGAATACTATCCAGTAGAAAGAAAGAAGAAACTCCTGCCTTTTATAACACCATGGATGGAACTAGACAGTATTATGCTAAGTGAAATAAGCCAGTTGGTGAAAGACAAATACCATACAAATTCTTTTACAAGGGGAATCTAATGAACAAAATAAACTAATGAGCAAAATAGAATCAGGGGCACAGAATCATGGAATAGACTGGCAATGGTAAGATGGGAGGAAGGAGGAGGGAACTGTTTGGGAAAGGGTGAAAGGATTATTCAAAGAAAATATATGAAGGACCCAGGGGCATGGACTATAGTTTGGGGATTGACTATGAACGTTGTAGATGAGCAGGGTGGGGGGGCACAAAACGGGAATCATTTTTGGGACAAGTGTAATATTATAAGCAATAAATAATTAATAAAATATGATGAGATAATATAGGAGGGGTCTGTTTGAATAAAGCAGAATACTTTAATCCTGGTGCTATGTTTTTTTAAAAATGTATTAGGTGATATTGGTAAATAAAATTATATTATTTTCAATTGCTACCATTCTCTACCCCATTTCTGTCTAGTAAAAACCATACTGTTGTTTATGTCAATGTGTTTGTTTGTTGTTTGTTCATTTGTTCATTTATATTCCCATATAAGTGGATGCTTTTTAATGTTTTTCTATTTTTAATATATTTTTATTGGATTTATTGACATGACACTGGTTAATAAAATTATATAGGTATCAAGTGTACAATTCCATCATACATCATCAGTGTATTATGTGTTCCCACCCAAAGTCATCTCCTTCCATCACAACTTACCCCTCCTTTATCATCTTCTAACTGACCTCATCCCCCTTTTTCTCTGATAAACACCATATTGTTATCTGAGTCTACAAGTTTTTCTTTTTTTGCTTAATTATTTCCCTCATTTCACCCAGCCTCCCAAATCTTCCCCTGTAACAACTGTTAGTCTGTTCTATGAATGTGTTTGTTTTGTTTGCTTGTTTATTTTGTTCACTAGATTCCATACATAAGTAATCATATTTTACTTAGCTTAATACTCTCTAAGTCCATCCATTCTGTAGGAAAAGGTAAGGTTTCCTTGTGTTTTTACTACTGAGTAGTATTTTACTGTGTAATTGTGCCACAGCTTTTTTACCCACTCACTTATAGATGGGCCCTTGGGATGCTTAAGAATCATGGCTATTGAAAATAAGATTGCAATGAACATAGAAGGTCATACATTCTTTCTAATAAGTATTTCATGTTTCTTTGTATAGATTTTCAAAACTGGACATGCCGGGTCATAAGGCAGTTTCAGTTTTAAATTTTTGAGGTAACTTCATACTGATTTTAACAGTGACTACAGCAATCTGCATTCCCATCAACAGTGCATGAGGGTTACTTTTTCCCCACATCCTTGCAAGCACATGTTGTTTGATGATTTATTGATGATTGTCATTCTGGCAGGTGTGAGGTAATTCATCACTGTGTTTTTAAATAGAATTTCTATTCTATTTCTATTCTAAAGTCACGATTGGTGACTTTAAGCATTCTTTTATATGTATATTAGCCACCTGTATATCCTCTTTGGAGAAGGGCTTATTAAGGCCCTTTGTCCATTTTTTAATTAGGTTGTTAGGTTTTTGGACCTTTTAATGATTTTAATTCTTCCTATACATGTGCATGGTATATGCTTCCATTTATTTGTATCTTCTTCAACTTCTTTCTTCAGTGTGTTTATAATTTTTAGAGTGCAGTTCTTTCACCTCTTTAGTTATATTTATTACTTGGTATTTTTATGCAATTGTAAATGGGACTTTTTTTCTTTCCTGATCATTTTTGGTGTATAAAAATGCAAGCAATTTCTAAATATTTATTTTATATCCTACTAATTTACTGAATTAATTTATGAGTACTAGTAATTTTTTGGTGGAATCTTTAGTATTCTCTATATATAGGATCCTGTCATCTGCAAACAATGACAGTTTTACTTTTCCTTTCCAATGTGGATGCTTTTTATTTCTTCCACTTGTATTACTGAGTCAAGGACTTCTAGCACTATGTGGAATGAGACAGTGATGAAAGTGGACATCCCTGTCTATTTCCTAATCTTGCGGGAAACACCTTTAGCTTTCCCACATTGAATATGATGTTAGCTGTGGGCTTGCCTTAGAAGGCATTTGTTATGTTGAATTATGTTCCCTCTATTTACATTTTGCTAAGATTTTTTTATCATAAATCTGTGCTGGATTTTCCAAATGCTTATTCCACATCATATTTTTTTTTATCCTTCATTTACTTTATGTGATGTATCACATTAATTGATCTGTGAATATTCTACCAATCTTGCATGCCTGGAATAAATCCAACTTGATCATGGTGTATGATATTTTTATTGAATTGTTGAATCTGTTTACTTATATTTTGATGTTGATTTAGCATTTATGTTTATCTGAGATACAGGGTCATCATTTTTTTTTCTTTGTATTGTTTTTATCTGGATTTGAAATTAGGATAATGCTAGCCTTATAACATAAGCTTAGGAGTCTTCCCTTTTCTTGAAATATGGAACAGTTTAAGAAGGATAATAATCAGTTCTTTGAATGTTTGGTAAAATTCACCTGTGAAACTGGTCCAGGATTTCAATTTGTTGGAAGTTTTTTTATTACTGTTTCAAATTCATTAGTCATAATAGATCTTTCACATTTTCTGATTCTTCCTCACTTGGTTTTGGAAGATTGTATGTCTTTAGAAAATCTTCCATTTCTTTTAGATTGTTTAATTCATTGACATATATTTGTTCATAATATTTTCTTATAATCCTTTGTATTTCTGTTGTGTCAGTAATTATTTCTGTTTCATTTCCTATTTTATTTATTCGGGTCCTCTCTTTTTTTCTTTGTGAAGAGTCTGTTTAAAGGTTTGTCAAACTTGTTTAACTTTTCAAAGAACCAGCTGTTACTTTCATTGATCTTTTGTATTGTTTTTTGGGCTTTATTTTGTTGGTTTTCTGCTCTGATTTTATTATTTCCTGTCTTTGACTCACTTTGGGCTTTGTTTGTTTTTGTTGTTTTTTTAGTTCCTTTAGGTATAAAACTAAATTGTTTATTTGAGATTTTTCTTGCTTCTTCAGTCAGGCCTATAATGCTAACAATTTTACTCTTATAAGTGCTTTCTCTGTGTTAGATTTTGGTTGTTTTGTCCACATTTTTATTTGTTTCAAGGTATCTTTTGATTTCTTCCTTGATCTTATTTTTTACTCATTCATTGTTTAGTAAGTTGTTATTTAACTTCCATGTGTGTGTTTTCTGGGTTTATTTGTTGTTGTTTTTGTTGTTGTTGTTGTTCTTTATTTCTGGTTTCATACCATTTTGTTTAGAGAAGTTGTTTGCCAAGATTTCAATCTTCCCAAATTTATTGAGGCATTTTTTGTGTGTGTGTTCTAACATGTGGCCTATCCTAGAAAATGTTCTATATGTACTTGAAAAGATTGCATATATTTTTTGCTTTGGAGTGAAATGCTCTGAAGGTATCAATTAAATCTATCTGATATAGTGTGTCCTTTAAGGCCACTTATTCCTTGTTGATTATCTGCCTGAAATATCCCTTACTGTGACTGGATTAATATCTATTTCTTTCATTTTGTGTGTTAAGATTTGATTTATATATTTAGGTGCTCTTATATAGGTTGCATAAATGTTTATAAGGGTTATATCCTCTTATCTGATCAATCCCTTCATCATTGTATAGTGTTCTTTTCTGTCTCTTATTATATCCTTTGTTTTAAAGTCTATTTTTTTCTGATATCAGTATTACTATCCCAATTTTTAAAATTTCCATTTGTATGAATAATTTTTTATTACTTTAATTTTAGTCTATGGGCATCGTTCAGTCTGAGATGGATCTGTTACAGACAGCATATATATGGGTCTTCTTTACTTATCAATATAGATACATTATGTCCTTTGGAGCATTTACGCAATTTACATATAAAGTGAATATTGATAGGTATGCATTTATTGCCATTTTATTTTTTATAACTATATTCCTCCATTTTTCCCCCCTTCTTAAAGAAGACCTGTTAACATTTCTTTTTTCCTTTCTTTCTTTTTTTCTTTCGTTGTTGAAAAAGTTGTTTATTCAGATCCCAGCCATCTGGAAAATGGGGGACTCATGTCACAACGCCCCTCTTCTAGGAAGATGAGGCACTCAGGTGTCAAAGGCCATCTTCCCAGAAAGATGGGGAGCTCTTGTCTCAAAGTCCATTTCCACCTCTCAGTGAAGATAAAGGAAGGAAAGGGGAACAGAACAAAGGGATCAAGGGAGGGGGTTGAAAAATTCTCCATATGCAAATGAGCACAGTCCATTCCAATAGAGCAAGTGATGGTCTGGTGTGTGTCATCCTGCTTTAGTCATCTTGGTTTTATGTCATCCTGGTTTCGCATCATATTCAATCCGTAGTTGAAAGTCAGAAAATCTCCCAAGGCCAGGATGCATGAAGATTGGAGTCTTATTTTTGAAGTTCATTCCCAGGGTTCTTATAAACATGCAGTTTATCTATAGGCTACATATTAGAGTCAGCATTTACAGAAACAATGTCAAAAGAATGGTGGACTGATTTACAATTTCTCACCTTTACAATTTTCCACTGTTACACCCAGGGTAAGTGGCTGCAAATGAAAGTTTATGGATTGGCCCTTTAAGAGGATGACTGCATCTCTAGTCATCTCTCCCTGGCAGAGAGAAATCCTGATGCTTTTCACAGCTGGATGTTATGTGGGCACCATTGTTGTTCTGGTTCTCTAGGCTTGGGAACCAGGGTGGGGTTTAAACCCCATGTTTCTCAGGAGGGACATCCCTAGCCACTGAAATATTCCTCTGGAACTTCAGCTGACACCCATGTGAGCCCAACCCATCCTCTCACACCTCTGTACTTCCTACCAGTTTTGAAGTGGTAATGTGGTTTCTCCTGTAAGTCCTTGGTTATAAGGCTTCTACCCAGCTAGACTTCAGTCGGTTATTTATGAAAATTTTTTTATAACTTGGATGTCACTCTAATTTGGTCCTGGGAGAAGGTTAGTGTAGCTTCCACTTACTCTGCCATCATCATGGATCCTTTCTAAACCTCAGTCTTTACTAAGGTGAATACTGTCTCTCTCTCTCTTTTTTTTTTTTTTTATAATGTGACGCTGAGACTTGAATTACCCAAGACCTTGTTTATAAAAGAGAAAAATTGGATAGTCCTGTATACCAGTCATAAAGGATTGGTTAAATTACAAATTACAAATACACACCAAAGTACTAAGCCATAAATTTAATGAGATTTAAATTAGTATCTCTAAAATAAAATGGAAAGATATATTAAGTAAGAAAATCAAATTACAAAAAAATATGTTACTATTGACAGTCAGAGAGAGAGAGAGAGAAATTAAACCAAGAGTAACTAATTACTTCAACACAAAGTGTGGCAAAAGTAGGCTTACAGTTGATCATATGGCAAGTAATACAGTAATAAATATATTTCATTTATTGCTGCTTTTATGATGATGAATTTCTTTAGCTTTTTCTCATCTGGGAATATCTTAATTTCTCCTTCAATTTTAAATAATACCTTTGCTGGGTAAAGTAACCTTGGTTGTAACAACTTGCTTTTCATGACTTTGAATATTTTGTGCCAGTCACTTCTGGTCCCCAATGTTTCCATTGAGGAAACTACTGACACCCTTATAAGAGTTCCCTTGTAGATAACTAACTGTGTTTCTCTTGCTTCTTTTAATTTCTTTCTTTGTCTTTAACTTTTGCCATTTTAATAATGTTGTTTTTTGATGTCGACCTCTTTCTGTTCATCTTGTTTGGAAGTTTCTGGGCTTCTTGGGCTTTTGTGTCTATTGCCTTCAGTCAGCGAGGAAAGTTTTCTCTGTTATCTCTGAAAATAGGTTCTTGATTTGTTTCTGTCTCTTGTTTTTCTAGTAACCCTGTTATGTGGATGTTGTTACATTTCATGTTTTCCCAAAGTCTCCTAAATATCCTCCTTTCTTTTTCTTTTTTGCTGATATGTTTGGGTGTTTTCTGCTACCTCGTCTACCAAATCACTAATTTGATCCTCTGGTTCATCTGATCTACTGATTTTTTCTTCTAATGTATTCTTCACTTCTCACTGTTTTTAACACTTCTATGACCTTTCTCATATTGTGGAAGTTCTCACTAACTTCCTTGAGCATCCTTATAAACATTTACTTAAAATTTTACATCTGTGAAATTGCTTGCCTCCATTTCAATTAGCTCTTCTGCAGATTTCTCTGTTCTTTGGAGGATGTTTCTGTGTCTCCCCATTTTGACTGCCTCTTTTTGTTTGTTTTTATGTATTAGGTAGATCTGTTATGTTTCCCAGTCTTGGTAGGGTGTCCTTATGCAATAAATGTACTGTGGGAGCTCATGGTGCAGTTTCTTTGATTACGTGATCTGAGTGCTTCAGGAATGTCTCTTGTATGGCTTATATGGGCCCTCTTGTAATTCAGTTTTGATTGTTGCTGGCTTTTCATGCATGGAATCAACATTTAGACTGCCTGACTCTGAGGATCAAATCCAACCACAGTGTCTGAGATGTTTTGCAGGTGTTGATCACACAAAGTGGAATTTGCTTCACCAGATCCTATTGCTTGCCAAGATGTCTCTTTGGATATGTCAATTGTGAAGCTGTTTGGATCCTGCTCTGATGCTATCGGAAGTTGGTCAGCACATATGTTTGTTATGGGGCCCCTCAGGAGGGACTTGGGTACAGGTCAATGTCAGACACTGCTTCTGACTAGACCTGGACAACCTGTTTGTGGCTACTGAGTGGTCCATAGTTTGTGGCTGACACTATTGGGCCTATGTGTGCTGGGAAGTCCAAACTTCATACCAAGACCAGTTTTCAGCAACAATGAGCCCAAGGTGGCAGGTCAGCAAAAGGTCGAAGGCTTTTTGAGATCTATCTCCACCTTCCTCCACCTGCTGGCTGCCTGTTAATAATCAGTCACTGAAAGAGACTCTGGTGATAATGTGAGTTGGATGTGTTAGGTTCTTAGTGAGTCACCAGGTATGGGTGAGTGGTGTTAATCAGATTTATACAAGTTCAAACTGGGTGCCAGTGTTGGGCCCGAGGCCACTCAACAAAATTTCCAGGCCATACCATATCTAGTTGCCCCCTACTTGTTACCCACAGATCTTTCTTTGGAATGGTGAACTCTAGGAGTTTTCTTGGTGAGGTCAGCAGTTTATCAGGCACAAACAGACCAAGATTTCACTGGGTGAAAAGAACACCCTGAACTGAATGGGCATGTGAGGGAAGATGGCCCCTGTCCTAGAGCCATACCACTCAGTCTGTATAAGCTTTAGTCCAGACCTCCATTGGAGCCCAAGCTTACCAGAAAGGGGTTGCAAGAAGTTGGGAATTAGGGGCTAATAGATATAGATGAAGGGGAGGTACCTTTCAGGCTCATGAGAAGGTATGGGAATTATCACAGCACAGAGCAACACAACTCAGTTACCGTCACATTCTTTTCCCACACTTTATAGGTATGGTTCTTCCACCTCATGAAACAACTTTCGAGAATCATCCAAATTATTGTGTGTATCAATAGTTTTCTCCTTTAAATAGAAGCAGAATTTTAGTGCATAAATGTTCCAAAGATTATATATCAATCAGGATTGTTTCCAGTTTTTTGACATATGAATGAAGCTGTCACAAAACATTCACATACAGATTTTTATGTGAGCATATTTTATTTCTCTTGGGTAGAAATCAAGGAGGAAGATTTCAAGGTCATGCCAGACAGAAAGGTTTACCTTAATTAAAACAGACAAACTTTTTAAAATATTACTGTATTATTTTATATTTTCATAAACAATGAATGAATGTTCCCTAAGTAAAGAGTTTTAATTAAAATAAAACTTACCAAGTTTTCTTTTACAGGTAATACTTTTGGCATTGTGTCTAACAACTTTTTGAATAATCCAAAGTTACACAGTAGTTGTTTTCTTCTAAAAAAATTTCATAGTTTTCAGTTTTACATTTTGATCATAAAACACTTTGAATTAATTTTTGTATTAGATGTGAGCTAAAAGTTGACTATTTTTAAAAACAGGTATATTAAATATAATTCATGTACCATATAATCTATTTAAGGTATATACACTTAGATTTTTGATTTATTTTAAGTTAATTTTGATATATAGTGTGAGGTAGAGGTTCAATTTTTTTTTTGGTGTGAATATTCAGTTGCACACTTTATTAAAACTACTGGGTGTCCAATATTAGATTGAGTGGCAGTCTAATTAAAAATTAGTAAATATGAAAACATTTTTCTGCACTTTCAACTCTTATTCCATTGACTTACATGTCTATTCCTATGTGGGTACTGCGCTTTCTTGATTACTGTAGCTTTCTAGTAGTTTTTCAAGTTGGGATGTGTGAGTCCTTCAACTTGGTTATTCTTCAAGAATCTTTGGTTTATACTGGGTCCTTTATCAAATTTCTATATGATTTATAGGAACATCTTGTCAATTTTTACAGGGAAGTTAGTTAATTTTTTATAGAAAGTGTGTTATGTATGTAGATCAGCTTATGAGACCTTGGAAAACCTTAAAAATTAAATCTTCTAATAAATGAACATGGAATTGCTTCTGTTTATTCTAGTTCTCTTTAATTTTTAAACAACATTTTGTAGTTATCAAAGTATAAGTTGTTATCTGTTTTGTCCTACATATTTTAATTTTAATATAATTATAATGGAATTATTTATTAATTTTATTTTGGGATAGTTTATTGTTATATAAAAGCATAATAAGCTCTGGCTGGTGTGGTTCAGTGGACTGAGTGCTGGCCTGTGAACCAAAGGGTCACAAGTTCGATTCCCAGTAGGGTCACATGCCTGGGTTTCAGGCCAGGTCCCCAGTAAGGGGCACGTGAGAGGCAACCACACATTGATGTTTCTTTCTCTCCCTCTTTTTCTCTCTCCCTTCCCCTCTCTAAAAATGAATAAATAAAACCTTTAAAATAAAAAAGTATAATTAATTATTTTTGTACATTTACCTTTCATCCTAGAAAGTGTAGAAATATTTATTTTATAAATGTTGAATAGGATAAACCATTGAAATAATCAGAGTTTGGAATTTTCATTTTATAAAGTTTTAAACTATGAATTCAATTTATTTAAAACATAAATTATAATAATTTAATTATTTTAAAGAATGTCAATTTTATAAAATTTGTTAAATTTGTGAGCTTAGAATTGTTTTATATCATTCTATCATTTTAATATATTTCATATGTGTTACTATCTTTTCCCTCTAAATATTGTTAATTTGTACCTTCTTTTTTTCTTGGGAATTTTAGCTAGAGGTTTATCAATTTACTGCTTTTCTACTTTCAGTATCGTAGATTTTTGCTCTCATTTTCATTGTTTTTATATTCTGCTTGATTCGAGTTTATTTTGTTCTTCCTTTTTTAGCTTCATTACAAGGGAATATTTGGTTATTGAGTTTAGATATTTCTTATTTTCTAATGTAATTTTTCTGCACTGTAATCTTTCCCACAATAATTGTTTTAACAGCATTTTGGAAATTTTCATATATATTGTATTTTCATTTTCGTTCAATTTTAAATGTTTTTAATTTACTTGAGACTACTCTTTTTATGACTTATGTAGAAGTATATTATTTAACTTTAAAATAGTAGAATCTTTTTTGGATATCGTTTTGTTATTTATTTCTAGTTTAATTGCATTTTGCTTCTAGCACACGTTTTTCATGATTGATAGTTTTAAGTTTCTAAAGTTTTTTTTTTTTAATGGCAAAAAGTTTGGTCTTTTTCATGACTATTCTACATGCTATTGTTGGTTAGAGCATTCTATAAATGTCACCTAAGCTTAGATGGATGTCAGTGTTGTAGAGCTCTTCTATATATGTAATTATTATCTACTTATTTTATCAGTTATTAGAAAATAATGTTTACATATGAAAATATGATTGTAGGTTTGTCTATTTGTACTTTCTACATCATCAGCTCTTTCCTCCTGTATTTTGAATCTCTATATACATATTAATAATTATAATTTTGTTTTGGATAACTGAGCTTTCTGCATAAATTCTTTCTTTTCTCCCCAAAATAGTTCTTTTTCGGAAATGTGCTTTGTCTGATACTAATACAGCTATGTAAGCTTTCTTCTGGTTTGTAATTTTATGACCATAATTCATTATTGCCTTTTTACCTATGAATATCTGTTTTTTAATTGGCGAATTTATACTATTCATACCTATGTGAGCTTGATACTATAAATTATATTCTTGCTAGCTGTTTTCTATTTCTTCCATCCTTCAATGCCCTGTTGATTCTTCTACTTTTTCTTTATTGAACATTTTTCAAGAATAACTATATTTTATTTTTATTGATGTATTATCTATTATCTGTTTCCCATCCTGTGGGTGTTCAGTGGACAGAGAAATACACAGGAGGCTTTGCAGTGCTGCAATCCTGGGAAGAGGAGAGTGCCCCCTTCAAGGAGGACACTCCTGTTCCCAGGTTTCCAGGGTTTTTATTGAGGCTGGTTACTAAAGGTGCATAGAATTTCTAACAATTGCATCTGTTCCTGGGGTAGGGAGGAGAGGGGTGAGAGAACGGTCAGGTAATGTTTACCAGGACAACCAAGAGGGAGGAAATGCTGGTTCCCCTTCAATGGCCTCGCTCATGCCAAGTTCTGCGTCCGTAACTCTGCTCTTGGTGTCACAGGTACACACACCAAGGGGGTTGAACTCCCACAATCTATGTTCTTTTAAAATTTTATGCTATGTGTTGCTTTAGGATATGTATATTAAAGTAATGTAAATCTATGTTCAGATAATTTTATGTAATTTCACTTTAGTGGAAAAGCTTTACAACGTTATATTGCTATCTTTTCTATCATTTGTGCTATTGTTGTCACATCTGTTACTATTACACATGCTACAAAACCAGAATACTTATGCAGCATTTTGCTTTACAAAATCAGTTACATTTATCAGTATTGGACATAAGAATTTTTTAAAAAAGGAATTTTATTTAATCTTCCATTATTCTATTCCCAGAACTACTGATTCCCTGGTATATACCCAAATTTCACCTTGATGTCACATTCTTTCTCCCTGAAGAATTTTCTTTAACTGTTCTTTCAGGTGTGCTATCAATGGGTATTCTCAGTTTTTGGTTTTCAGAGAAAGCTTATATTTCATTTCTATTTTTGAAATATTTTTACTGAGTTTTGAGATCTAAAGTGACAGTTTTGGGGAAGTAATTTATTTCAGCAGTTTAAAAATGTCACTTTTTTTCTCTATCTTCTATGGTTTTCTGATGAGAATTTTGCTATGTTTATCTTTATTCTTCCCTACGAAATGTTCCCTTTTCTTCTGGCTCACTTCAAGATTTTATCCTTTGTACATATGTATATTTTGCTTTGTTTTGGTTTTAGTAGTTTTCCCTTAGTTTTTTGTGTGCATGATTCAGTTATTTTGTTGTTTGTTTGACATTTATTCTACTGACACTTCTTTATCTTTTTGTACCTGTGATTTGATATCTGTCATCAATTCAGAAAATGTCTTGCACTCTTCAGTGATTCAGACTTCACAATTAAGAGTATTTGATTTTTCCACAGTTTTTGCATTTCTATCTGATTCTCTTGCATATAGTTTCCATCTCTCTCCAGAAATTATTCATCTGATCTGACATGTTCAACTTTTCCCTTAGAAACTTTAACATATTAATCACAGCGTTTTAAAATTCTTAGGTCGAACAACTCTGTGTCATATACCAGTATGGTTCTGATGGCAATTTTTTTCTGTTTTTGTTTGTTTCTTTTTGTTTATTTGCTTTTTGTTGATTTTTAGATATTCCATAGTTTTTGTTATATGCTAGATATCTTTATAGTACACCAGAGCCTAGATAAATGCCTTTTATACCTGGAAATGGTCATGTTTTCCTTCTGCTTGGACTTTAGTGAGATAATTAGTTTACTTTGAATTAATGTAGCTAGAAATGTGGCTGATTTTTTAGACCTTTTGTTGCTATGAGTATTCTCATTGATCAAGAGTCTTCAAATTTCTGTAGAGGAATCCTTGTATTTATCCTAGAGATTGGCTTTCCAGACCAACACCTGTTTGTTTCTGAATTTTAGAAAGGGTAACTCTTGTCCTTCTCCCAAATTTATTCTCCTATTTCTTGTTACCTAAAGTTTGTTATTAGTGGTGAGGGTGGGAGAGCAGTCTCTATTCTTTTAATTAAGCCTTAATGTTAGGCACACATTATGTGCCTTCATCTTGGAGGCATGCTTTTTTTCTGATTTCATGATCTTTCTTTGGTTATAGTTGGGCCTTAGCATGTGATTATAATCTTTGACCAGATATAGCTTGGTTTGTTTTTGTATTTTTCTTACATATTTCCATATTCCCTATATATGGTATTTTAACCGGTGTCTTAAATACAGCAGTGCTTCCCTCTCTGCTCCATCCCCTTAAATTAAGGTTTTTATTCCATGATAGATAAAAGGGAGGGGAGGAATCTAGGCAGTAATTCTGGTACCTCACATAGATCTATTCTGTTCCCCAGACCTTCAGCCTAGACATTCATAAAGCCTTCATGATTTTTGCTATGCGTAACTAGCTAAGTGATTTCACTATGAAAGATCAAGAAAATGCAGATTGCCCCTTCTTTGGCACTAAAGTGGTTTATATTGTCCTAAATGTTTGTATCTGGTCATTTTAAATTTTTCAACTGTTTTACTAATCTCTTCTACTGATGTCTACATGCACAGCCCAACTGAGAGTTTTCTCTCACCTCCTCTTTCCCTGTAGGAATCACATCTCCTTATATTTTGGTTTCGTTTGTTGCTCTGTGTTCTCACCTTTCCAATGAACTTGATATGAGAAATTAATTTTACGTACTTTATCTTGTTCTATCTGTTGGGGAAGAGTGCTATGCCACTAATTTTCTACTTCCCAAGGCAGGAGTCATTAGAATCAAATATATATGAGCAATTAGATTATGTCCTAAAAATGAATTTATTTCATTAATCAAAAACTAAGTAGAACATGTATAATAATGATAACAGTGTTAGTAATAACATAACATTGCAGGTGTTATTTATTATGCATATATCAATGTGATTTGATCAAGTTCTTATATCTATTTCCTACCAAAGCCAGCCTTTAGAATGGGAATTGGAAGTTCATATGACAAACAACAAAACTGATGACTAACTACCTTGTTCAATAAAACACTATCCCTTTTATATTAGCATCCTTTTGAAATTATATATAGCTTAAAAACTTATTCTCTATAATGTATTGTTGTGGTTTATATGTGGTACCTGTTTTTCTTTTTTTTAATTGAAATGAGAGCAATGCTTTAGAGGATAAAAGAGATAAAATATTCATAGACTCAGCAACTTAAATTAGTTAAATAGATTCATACCTTACTTCTTAAAATATTACCTAAAGGATCTGTTTGATCTCTTTGAAAAAATATCCCCCCAATTTTTTCTGAAGATTTACCAGGATAACTCACATTTATATCAGTGCCCAAATTTAATCAACTTATTAATATTAACTTTGATATATTAAGAAGATTGATACTTGAAGGCTGTATTTCAATAAGTCAGAAAATTCTGGATGTTTCTCTACTTAATTACTGATGCCTCTTCCAAGTAACACTCCTCTGCTGACTCCATCTTCTGCTCCTTAATAAATTACAATATTTTCTAGGATTGTTTGAATGACTCCTAGGGACAACTTTCCTAATTTCTTTATTCCTTTATTCTTGTATCAGTTAAGAATCTCATAATACTACAGACTTTTCATGACATTCATCAGTTTAATTATAATGACTTGCCCTGTTAGTCTTTTATATTTAGGCTATAAATTCTGTGATGGTAGAATTTGTTTTTATCAGAATTAATGCTTACCCTATGAATCTAGTACCATATGTGTCACAATTAATATTTATTGCATAAAGAAAACATATATTCCCATGCTTGGAAATATCCCTGCCTTTAGAATTCAACCAAATTATCAATAAGATCACATTACATTTGTTTTTGTATTCTTCATGACCAGTACAGGTCTTTAAGCATGAAGAAGAAAAATAAGTGTTTGTTAAATAAAGCAATAAATCAATTAAACTTTAACAGATTTTTCATATATTGTCTTAGGATAAATTTTGAATACTTTAGATTGAATAATATTTATTTTCCTACCTTTGGCCATTTTCACTGGCCATTTTTCTCCACTTATTATTATTATTTTTTGTACATGTATTAAAGACTGTCTCAATACACTAAAACAGCTGGTTCATTCAAATAATTGAATGGATGGAAATACAAATACATAAGGAATAAAAATATCAGTCTTATTGTTTCTTATAATAAAGATGATTTTTCCATTATTCAGTACCTTGCTTTAAAATTGTAAATGACAGAATTTGTATATAAATGCACTGAGTCTTTGCATTAGAGCTAAAGTCAGTATCTCATGCCTCAATAAGAATCATTTACCCTCTCAAGTTTAAGAAGGAGGGCCATTCACTACAATGATGTGATGAAAGTCACAAAGAAAGACAACTATGCAAGCTGGAGATTATGTAATATTTTTTAAACTAAAAAAGAATGGGAAAAAAATGAGTAATCCATCTGTACAGAGGAAGCTCCAAAAATACTGACCTTAGAACAGATCTGAGAGATGCAGTGAAACCTTCTGGGTCAGTAGTATTTTTAGAAAAATTAAATGCATTTTATATCATATCTGCATATTTGAATTATTCATTTATTTAAAATTTAAAAAGATACTTTCAAATGCCTATTTTATAGACACTCAATAACTTTTGTGTTCCTAGAAATCTTACCACCCGTCACCAGAAACTATGTCCTTCTTCAGGCAGGAACACATTCTTTTCATTTCTCTACCACCAACGACTAATTTAATACATGAAGTTGGTGACTACAATTCAGCTTTTATGATGAACAGAAAAGAAAAAAAAAAATTGCCTAAATTTTAGTCAACCTTGGTTGTTAAAGA
This sequence comes from Mormoops blainvillei, assembly GCA_004026545.1. NCBI lineage: Eukaryota > Metazoa > Chordata > Mammalia > Chiroptera > Mormoopidae > Mormoops > Mormoops blainvillei. The sequence continues at coordinate 11,785 of PVJD01002481.1, read as the reverse complement.
TATTGGTTAAGAGGAAGCTTAGAGGAAGATATATATTTTTCTCTTCCTGTTTGAGTTTTTAGGCAACAAGGGAAAAAATCCCCAGTGTCAAATGCTCATGAACTAAGGATATTAAAATATAAATATTTAAATTATATTGCAAATATTGACATAGACTAAACTAACTAGTTTAGGTGCAGAGCACTGAGGCCTATTTTCCACATCAATAAGTCAAGATATATGTACACACACACACACACACACACACACACAAGTGCGGTAAGTTGAAGTTTATCATGCCCATAGGTGAGAAATCTTGAAGAGGAAGAGTAATATCAAGGCTCAGGAAATAAAGTCAAGACCTTCCTCTACAGAATAGTGAAAATCAAATTAAGGATTAAAGTCATTAAAAAATAAGCTCTGGAATTTTAAATAAAGTTTGCATTTTTTATACAACCACTTCTTACCTGGAATGTGAGAAAGAATGCCAATACTGATTATCAATATTAAAATTGTACCTAGTAAACCAGTGGACTACAGAAGAACAGATATTTACATGTAGTAACCGAGTCATGGAGTCTTGGTCATTTGTATTGTACTCATTTACTCATCTGAATTCCATTTAATTTAATAATTAATTTAAAGAAGCAGACTCTAGAGTCTCCAGCAAACAATTGGGCAAAAAAAATAGTGGCTCGGATCAATCACTTTGGAGGCGGAGTGTCTAAGATCATATTCTTTCTCTGTTTTTTTTCTACTTTATATAATCATTGGCCAGTTACTAAGTTCTCTGATTCTTAGAACCATTAAAATGGGCTCAATATTCTACATTTCAAAAGGAAGCTTTGTAAGGTTTAGATGAGATAATGGAAAACCCTTAAAATAAGCATCTGGCATATGGTCAGTACTATATTAAGTGTTTATATGTATTTTATAATTATTACAAGGTCATATAAAATACAAAATACTAATAATAATGACTGAAATGAAAAGGACAAGAAAAAGAATTTTTGTAACACTGATTTAAATATATATATCCACATGTTTCATACATGGGTCACAGTTTTGGTTCTAACCTTTCCAGAACACAGCCTAAGAATTTGGCTAGTTATTTATTTAATTGGGATCATAAAATTAAACAGAAGTCACCTGTTCTTGGTGGTGAAGCAGGCTGTTTTTCCAGAGTTACTAAGAGAGAGAAATACTGCAGTTTAATGAAGATGCTTTACGGACATCTTTACAACAGATGCCTGGTTGGCTGCATGGAGCTGCTTTTAGAATAAGGCTGTGGGAATCTGACCTCAACTCCATTATAGCAAAACTCATTTATAGAGCAGTACAATCCTAAATTTCCACTTCCTGCTTATTTCACATGACTTGGAAAATTAGAGGGAACCCAAGGATAATACACTATAAAAACCCATAAATGGTGAGTTTAAAGAGGGATTTTCAGGTAAAAGAAGTTATTGTTTCATGAGAATTAAACTACTATTGGAATATTGTAGATTTCCCTCCAATATTGTGATTTATGTTACCTAGAGGTCTGTAAATTCCTGGAGCTTTTGTTATGTGTACTAGCTATACTGATTACCACCTTCAGACACCAAAGTGTTCACTAAAATAGACTAAATGTACATCCCTTTATTGTTTTCCTGAGGGTGCCAAAACAGATTGAATGATTATGACCTGAAATACCAATTTTTCTCTCAGATAAAACAGGTAGAAACCTCTTTATTCAAATGTATCCCCTGTGGTTATCAAAACACCAGCAGAATGAGGTAGAATTTGCAAGTCTAAACTAAATATCTGTATGTATATGTTTGAAAATACCTAAAATATTATTTTTTAAAGATAAACTATTTTAACTTCTCCAACATACATGTGATGAAGAACCTATTATATGCTCAGAATTTTGGAGGTTAAATCTATCTAAGACTGAATATTTGTCTTTAAGAAACTTGCAGAGTAATAATAATTTCCTGTCACCTCATTCAACTTTTCCTTAATGACTTTAGTAATGAGAATTTTAACAATCTGATACACATACAAATTGTTGATTATTTTTGTATCTCTGACAAAACATTTTAAAGATAAATCTAGGACAGTAAAAAGATCTGATTCAGCTACCAGATTCACTGGTTCATGAAACTTAGTGAGGCAAAACCATAGCCAGATGGGGATTCCCAAGTTTTCCGATATGTAGGCACCTGGGGCTTTCCACCCTGGTGACCTTTTGTACCTGCCATTGCCCTGCTCATTTCTAACTGTGTGAATCCTGGAAGTGGACAGCAGGCAGAGGTTTGAATCTTAGTGCCACAGCCTACTAGCTATGGAAGCTTTAAATCTCCTCATGCTATTTGAAGCACGCTGTTTTGATCACTGTCTCTCCTTTTCCACTAACCACCATCCACTGTGAAGTTTTTTCTTCCCTTGTATATTTTGTTGAGTAAAGAATTACGGATTGGCTGGCTGCCATTTTCTACTAAAAGATCAGCTTTTGTTAGAATATTAGAGATGGTGGCCAAGTAAGTGAAAGCTGAGCCCACTTGCTTGGTGTCCCCAGCATGGATTTTTGGCTGAGCTTCTGACAAATGACCTGAACAATGAATGCTTTCTCAGCTGATATGAATTTTTGAAGCCAAGGAGTACAGAGAATGCTTTGTACCATCCACTAAGAGATTTCATAAGTTAAGGGAGAAATGCTCTGTGCAAGGTAACAAAGGAGAGAATAGACAGAAAACACAGCTTAGTGGGTCCCTCCCTTCCCAGAGTGAAGCCCTGGTTCCACACAGGGAAACCAGTAATGCTAATTGGGAGAGACTTAGAAGGATATACAAAGTCTGGGGACATAGGCTACACACAGGGACCAGCACATCCATAGCTGCAGCACCAACCGGGAGACTTCCAGAGAGGAACACTTAGCTCCTAAAACCGTCAGAGGCACTGGCAGGCCGTAGATAGCCCTGACTGAGAGATACTTTGTGCTTTCAGGGTAGGGGGAGCACATGGATAACCAACCCAGGGCTCAGTGCTACAGTGTGGGAGCCACATAGAGACTCTTAAAATATGAGATGAGGTGAGACTTGGCAGGGACCCTGTGCTTTTGTGCTCACATAGTGGCCAAAAATGAAACCGGAATGAAAGGAGCCAAATCAAGAAAGAGAAGACGTGGCAAACACTAGACTCTGATGAGATGAATTCTACCATGGCCCTCTTCGTAATTCACATTATTTTTCTCCTACATAGGTTTTTAATATTTTTTCTTTTTCTTTAAGATTGTTCCTATTATTTCATTACTTTTTAAATTTTAGTTTATTTAAAATCTCATATTTTACTCTTCCCTTCTCTTACTCCATCTTGCCTCCTTCCTTCCTCTTCTTGATTTTATTTTAAATTTTATTTTTTCCCTTTCTATGACTTGTTTCTATTCCACATTCTTACTATTTCTCCCCTCTCCAGCCACTCAAAGCATTTTTCTTGCCACTAGTCATCTCACATTATTTTTCTTGTCTTATAATATCTTTATTCTCCCTTCACCTTTATTAATATTTGCTCATTTGTTAGTCATATGGTGGTTATTGTATTTCTCAATTTTATTCCTAGATATTCCATATATTTTTATTCCTAACCACAAATTTTACCATTCTCTTCTCCTACTCCATTTTTCCTTTCCCTTGCCTTTTCTTTATTTTTTATTTTCATTTTTTCCATCTCTTAGCTTGATTTTCATTCCTTACTCTTATTATTTCTTTTCCCTCTATCCTCCCAAAATCGCTTTTCCTTCCTTTAGATATCTCATGATCATTTTTTAAAATCATTTCCTTCTTAATCCCTTTCCATCTCTATTAATCTTTGCTCATTTTTCATTCATTTATATCGCTGTGGTGGATACTTTCCTTCAATTTTGTTTCTATTTTTTTAACTTTTTAAAAATTTTAACTTCATATTATACTATTCCCTTTTCTTATTTCATTTTGCCTTTGTCCCTCTCTTTTTAACTTATGATGTAAATTTTATTTTCTTTCTTCACTTTGTTTCTATTCCCTATTTTTATTATTTCTCCCCATCTACCCTCTCAAAATCATTTTTGCTTCCATTAGTCATTTCATATTTATTTTTTGTTTCTTATAATAGTCTTAATTTCTGTATGCCTTCATTAATATTTGCTCATTTATTGTTGATAGTGTGGTTGTAGGAGGGTGTAGGTGTTTTTGTTTATTTCTGTCAGCACCTATACAACAGTATATAAGTCATGGTGGGTGCTGCAACTTTCAATCATACTTCTGGAGGAAAGAGACCACCCACAAAAGAATGACCAACAACCAAAACCCAGTTACAAAAAGAGAACCCACATAAACAGCCTAAAAGGCATCCCAACAGCATCCAGTTCAGGAGATCAAGAAGACTGTACCACTGAGTCCCACAGGTCTTCTACAATAGAGACCACCCCATGGAGTGGACAAGGAGTCAAAGCAGATCAATCTAATATGTATAAACAAACAAAAAAGGTCACCTAAAGTCAGAAGACACAGAAAAAAGATCTCCATTCAAAAAGAAAGGAGGAATCCCCAGAAAGAGTGAAAATAAAATTGAGGCAAATAATCTATCAGACATAGAGTTCAAAATAATGGGTATAAGGATGTTCAAAGAGCTCAGTGACAATTACAAGGAACTTTATGGAACCTATAATGAACTTATTAGGAAATACATCAGCATGAAAAGGTCATATAAACTAGAATGAGATCCAGGAGGAAATGAAGAATACAATATCCAAAATGAAGAATACACTAGAAGGAACGGAAATCAAGCTAGATGTAGTAGAGGATCAAATCAGAAAAGTGGCAGACAAAGTAGGGAGGGGAAGAAAAAAACACTCAGAGCAACAAAACAAACAAAATACTAAAAAAGAATTAAGATTGCTTAAGGAAGCTGCAGGACAACATGAAACATAATAATATTTGTATCATAGGGATACCAGGAGAAGGAAAGGAACAAGGGATAAAAAACCTGCTTGAAAAAGTAACGATAGAAAACTTCCCTAACTCAGTGAGGGGAAAAGTCATACAAGTTCAGGAAATGAAGAAGTTTTCAATCAAGATGAACACAAAGAGGCCCACTCCAAGAGATGTCTTAACTAAAATGGCAAAATTAAAGACAAAGAAAGAATCTTAAAGTCAATTAGGGAGAAACAGCCAGTAACATATAAGGGAGATTCAATAAGGCTATCAGCTAATTTCTCAATAGAAACAATACAAATCAGAAGGGATAGGCATGAAGTATTCCAGGTAAGGAAAAATAAAGGGTTGCAAACAAGACTTCCTTACCCACCAAGGCTCTCATTTAAAATGAAAGGCAAAATAAGGAGCTTCCTGGAGAAAAAACAAAACAAAAACAAAGCTAAGAGTATATCTCCACCGAACCAGAATTGCAAGAGATATCAAAGGAGTGCTTTAAGAAGCACAACACAAAGGGAAAGTGTCAAAGAATAACTACCTACAACTAATAACTTTAAATGAAAATGGATTAAATGCTCCATTCAAAAGATATAGGGCAGCTGGATGGATAAGAAAACATTATTCACATATATGTTGTCTACAAGAGACTCACCCCAAAAGAAAAGATCTACAGAAGCTAAAATGAAGGGAAGGAAAAAATATTCCAAGAAAAAAGACAAGGAAAAAATATTCCAAGAAAAAAGACATGGAAAAAAAAGAAAGCTGGAGTAACAATACTCATATCAGACAAAATAGATTTCAAAACAAAGGATATAACAAGAGACAAATAAGGTCACTATATAATTCTTAAGGAAATAGTCCAAAAAGAAGATATAACCCTTATAAACAAACAAGCAACCAACATAGAAGTGCCTAAATATATAAGGAAAATATTGGAGGATTTCAATAAAGATATTGAGAGAAACATAGTCATTATAGGAGATTTTAAACTCCACTGTAAACAATGGAGAGATTTTTTTCCAAACAAAAAGTCAACAAGGATATTGTGGCTTTGAACAATATTCTAGATCAAATGGACTTAACTGATATATACTGAAACTTTCACTGCAAAGCAAAATATGCATTGTTTTCAAATGCAAATGGAAAATTTTCAGATAGACCACGTTAGAACACAAAACAAACCTTAACAAATTAAAAAAAAAAAAAAAAACATATCAATCATCTTCTCAGTTTCCAGTGGTTTGAAACTAGAAACCCACCTCAAGGGAAAAAAAAAAACTCAAAAACATTCAAATTCACGAAGAAAGAATAACATTATGTAATTATTTAATAAATGGGTTAGCAATGAGAACAAGAAAGAAATAAAAAAGAATCTGGAAAAATTAAAATAAACATACAACAACCTTTAGTCTATGGGACACAGCAAAGGCAAACCTGAGAGGAAATTTCATAGTAATATAAGTCTACCTAAGGAAGATAGAAAAATATCAAATAAAAAACTTTACCATCCATGTACAAGAACTAGAAGTATAACAACAAGCAAAGCCCAGAGACAGTAGAAGAAAGGAAATAGTGAAGATAAGAGCAGAATTAAATGACACAGAGACTAAACAAAAATAATTCAAAGGATCGATGAATTCATGACCTGGTTTTTGAAAACACAATATCAATAGGCTTTTAACTAGAATCATCAAGAAAAAAAGAGAGAGGACCCATATAAAAATCAGAAGTGAAAGAAGAGAAATTACAATACCACAGAAATACAAAGAATTATAAGTAATTACTATGGACAACTATATGCCAAGAAATTGGACAGCCTGAGCAAAATGGACAAATTTCTAGAAAAATACAATCTTCCAATACTGAATCAAGAAGAAGCAGAAACCCTGAATAGAATGATAAAAAGTAGTGAAATTGATACATTAATCAAAAAATTCTAGCACAAAAAACCCTGGACTGGATGGCTTCATAGGCAAATTTTACCAAACATTAAAAAAAGAATGAAGTCCTATCCATCTCAAACTATTCCAAAAAATTCAAGGAGAAGGAAGGCTCCCAAACTTTTTTGAGAAACCAGTATCACCCTAATTTCAAAACCAGATAAAGACACAATAAAAAAAGAAAACTACAGGCCAATATCTCTGATAATCATAGATGCTAAAATGCTCAAGAAAATATTGGTAATCTGGATCTAGCAATACATTAGAAAAATCATATACAATAATCAAGTGGGATTCATCCCAGGGATGCAGCATGGTACAATATATGCAAATCAAAAAGCATAATACACCACATAAACAAAATGAAAGAAAAAAATCACATGATCATAGCAATAGTTACTAAAATAGCTTTTGATAAAAGCCAGCACCCATTTATGATGAAAACACTCAGAAAAGTGGGAATAGAGAGAGCATACATCAACATAATAAAGACCATATATGAGAAACCTACTGCTAACGTAATATTCAAAGGGCAAAAAATTAAACTTTCTAGTTAAGATCAGTAACAAGAAAAGGGTGTCTGCTTTAACCACTTATATATCAACATAGTACTAGAAATTCTAGCCACAGTGATCACACAAGGAAAAGAATAAGCATCCAAACTGGAAAGGAACAAGTTAAGCTGTCATTATTCACAGACATGATAGTGTGCATAGAACGTCCTATAGTCTCCACCAAAAAACTACTAGACCCAATAAGTGAATTTGGCACAATAGTGGATAGAAAGTCAATATTCAGAAATCAAAGGCTTTTTTGAGTACCAACAATGAAATACCAGAAAGAAAAACTAGGAAAAATATCCCATTTACTATAGAAACAAGAAAAATAAAGTACCTATGAATAAATTTAACCAAGAAGATAAAGGAACTTACTAAGAAAATTATAGAACACTGAAAAAAAGAAATTAAAGAAGATCCAAATCAATAGAGGCATATAGCATGTTCATGGAGTGGAAAAATTACATAATTAAAATGTCCATATTATCCAAAGCAATCCATAGATTTGACACAATTCCTATTAAATACCAATGGTATATTTCACAGGCTTAGAACAAATATTTCAAAAATTTATTTGAAACCACAAAAGAACCTGTATAGCCTCAGTAATCTTGAGAAAAACAAAATAGGAGGGATCACAATACCTGATATCAAACTATACTACAAGGCCGTAGTAATCAAACAGTCTGGTACTGGCACAAGAATAGACACATAGATAAATGGAGCAGAATAGAGAGCCCAGAAATAAGCCCATATCTTCATGGTCAATTAGTATTTGACAAAGTGGGCATGACCATACAACGGAGTAAAAACAGGCTCTTTAATAAATGGTATTGGAAGAACTGTATAGGTAAGTGAAAAAAAATGGATCTAGATTGCCTATTTACACCATACAGTAGAATAAACTCAAAATGCATAAAAGAGTTAAATATAAGTCACGACACTATAAAAGTCCTAGGGGTAAACATGGGCAGGAAAACTTCAAATATCCCAGGTAGCAATATTTTGCCAATATATCTCCCAGTACATGGGAAATAAAGGAAAGAATAAACAAATGGGGCTACATCAAATAAAAAGCTTCTGCACGGCTAAAGAAATGATCATTAAAATGAAAAGGGATGTGACCATATGGAAGACCATATTTGCCAATCATACATCAGGCAAGGCTTTGATTTTCAAGATATGTGAAGAACTCATCTGACTCAACACCAGGAAGACAATCCAATAAAAAAAAAAATAGGCAAATGACCTGAATAAACACATCATCAAGGGGGACATACAGATGGCACATAGACATGAAAAGATGCTCAATATTACTCTAACCATCAGAGAGATGCAAATTGCAACCACAATGAGATATCATCTCAAACTGGTCAGAATGGCCATCATTAATAAATCAACAAACAAGCGCTGGTGAGGTTGTAGAGAAAAGGGAACCCTAGTGCACTGTTGGTGGGAGTGCAGACTGGTGCAGCCACTGTGGAAAACAGCATGGACTTTCCTCAAATAACTAAAAATGGAGCTGTTTTTTGACCCAGGACTTCTGCTGCTGGGAATATATGCTAAGATTGCCAAACCCCTTATTCAAAAGAACTAATGCACACCTATGTTCATAGTGGTGCTATTTGCAATAGACAATGGCTGCACACAATCTAAGTGCTTATCAATAAATGAATGGATCAAAAACCATGGTACATTTACAAAATGGAATACTGTACAGCAGAATTAAAGAAGGAACTCCTACCTTTCATGACAGCATGGATGGAACTGGGGAATATTATGCTAAGTGAAATAAGCCAATTGGTGAAAGATAAATACCATATGTCTCACTGATAAAAGGAATCTTGAACAAAATGAATTAATGAGTAAAATAGAACCAGAGTCTTGGAAACATGGAACAATACAGACAGTGACCAGAGAGGAGGCAAGAGGGGCTAATGGTAGAAAGGAAGGGAAGGGACTAGTTAAAGGACATATATGAATGACACATGGACCAGAATGTGGGAATTGAATGTGGGAGCAGGGGATGGGCTGGGCACAGGGGGCAAAGGGGGAAAAATTGGGACAACTCTAATAGAATAACAATAATTTTTTTTTTTTAAAGAAAACTCTCCAGATGATACACCTGGCTTTAATTTGTCAGAACTCTTATGATGTTTTCAGAGCTCAGAGAGACACCAACTTCAGTCAGATAATCTGCTGTTGCTGGTCAGTTTAGAGTATTATCTGAAGAATGAAGCATAGAATATCTACAGATCTCTTGGTATCAGCTACAAGTATGGAGGACAGAAAATAGCAACAATAATAATACTCAGTAACACTCAAAACATGGTTTAGAAGAAGAATGAGATAAAAGTAAAAAAATACTTCTATCCTACTTCTTTACCTAAGTCTCCTCTCTTACCATAATTACAGCTGTCTTTCATAAGCTATTATTTCCTGTATATTTCATTTTTTTACTTTATCTCATTTCTTATCTGATCTACCGTTTTCCCTTCTTTTTATTTCTATCTTGTGTACATCTTCTCTCATTGATTTTCCACACTACTTCATGTATCTACTCACTTTCTCCCTTAACTGGCTCTTTTAAAATAATTTTATTTTATTTTTGCACTGTTTGAAATGTGCACTATACACACTTTATGTATCTTCAACTTAATTCAATAGCTAGAAATTACAAACTTCATTAGTTTGTTCTACAACTCTCTTAACAACTTAAAACAAGCTGCTACTTAGCAAAAGTCACAGATAAATTCAGCACAGCAGAGTTCTGAGATTGTCCATATCTGTGTGACCTGCAGCCTGTCCTATAAGGCTCTGGGCCTTACTTTCCCCATTAGCAATTGGGGTGTCAAGTTAAATAATCTGTAAGTTCCTAGTGTCTTTAAAGATGATTTTATTTTCAATTCCTTATTTTTCTCTGGAGGTCATACCTGAAAAATAAATCATGGGATAACTCACCATTTCAGGAATAGGGCGCTAATTCTTCTCATGACTCTGATGAGACTTGGTCAAAATAGTGTTAATGGTTTTGTCTTAGTTGGAATTTCGATTCATTTTTTCTTCAACCTAATGCTGCTCTGGCAATTAGTATGCCAAGCTATATGTGCCTATTTCTTTGAAAAAGTGATCAGGCAATTCTTTAAAGAATCTCTTTAAGCAAACACAGGAATTCTGAAATCTATTGTCATTATTTGTAGTAGATAATTAGGCAGGTGTGAAGAAAGCCCCAGGATATCTAGCAATGGACAAAACAGGGAAAAGAGCATCTTGCCTCCAGAGTAATCTTTTCTTTCCTAGCATATTGCTATTCATACAGTTTATACACCCCTGACCCTTCATATCACTGGTCATGCGGTTCAGACTTTCCCCTGACCTTTCATCCACTAGCATGTTGCTAATCATGTGGTAAACCCCCTTAGAGTAGGAACAAGGAGGGTAGAGAAGCCTCATTTGTCTCCCATAAAAGCTTTTGCATGACCACTCCATTAAGCATTAAGCCCTCAAGACACTAGGTTCTGATCCACATTAAATAATCTTAGGAACAATGCCTCAGGTCTATTAACCAGAGAGACAGAGTTTTAGTCAAACTAAAGATAGCATCTAGGCCTCAGTTGTGTTTTAACTCCAAGCCTAGAAAAACAGAAAGGCCAGGTGGGGTGACACCATGGCTAACATTAGGACAAGCTGCAATGATTAATGACCCCCTGCCCTGGTATCGACCAATCACAAAAGACCATGACCCTGAAAAGCCTGCACCTGGAAAGCTGATAAATGTTCTATTGGGATTGTCTCCTGTGACTTCTTCTAAAATTTCTGTACTTAAAAGCCCTTAGGATGCAGGGCCCAGGGCAGGTTCTATCTCTTTCTCTCTAGAGCCACTCACACCTTCCTCCTTTAGACTTATTGCTTTCTTTCTGCTAATCTTCAAGGGCCTTTCTTCTGCCTCTGTAACGTGTTTCCTGAAACCACACAGCCCAGTTGGCTCACTTCCTCCATGTCTCCTTTCTTCCTTCCTTTCTCCCTCCCTCCCTTCCTTCCTTCCTTCCTTCCTTCCTTCCTTCCTTCCTTCCTTCCTTCCTTCCTTCCTTCCTTCCTTCCTTCCTTCCTTCCTTCCTTCCTTCTTCCCTCCCTCCCTCCCTTCCTCTCTCTCTCTTTCTTTCTTTCTTTCTTTCTTTCTTTCTTTCTTTCTTTCTTTCTTTCTTTCTTTCTTTCTTTCTTTCTTTCTTTCTCTCTTTCTTTCTTTCACCTCTGTAACTTTCTAAACAAATGTTTGCTTGTATTTGAGTCTTAGCTCTGAGATCTCTCTTTACTAGAGGTCAAGTACCAATGTTATTGAACTGAGGTTTGATAA